>MCJB01000636.1:3780-32745 GCA_002018475.1 Nicotiana obtusifolia | reverse complement strand
AGTGTTCGAATGAGAAGAATGCGAATTGGAACACTGGAAGTTTTTCACCTTTGAGGACTCCACTAATGAATCGCTAGATAATCTTCAATTCGGTAACAAACTTCACTTCCCCTTAAGATTTATGCTATCGAGCCAAATACTATCTAACAATCCCCTAGTGGTTTGCACTTATGAACGGTCGGGTAACCTTTGCTTGATAGCAAACTTAATTTCCCGATGGGAATTTTGCTATCGAGCCAAAGATTATCTAACTGCTCCAGAGTGGTTCTTCGCTTGTGTGCTTTGCTAGGTCTTATTGCTGCTGTTGAAACCTTCTTCATTGTATGCTTTCTGTTGCTGCCTCGTTAAAAACCTTTTCAAAAAACCCAATTGGGACAAAAACTAGACGAAGGGAAAAAGAGTGTAGCACATACTTTCAGTACAGGTGATGTTCATCAGCTGTAATATCTCTTGAGGTGTGCCACATTCCAGTTACTTGGCAACTTTTCTCCATCCTGATTCTCCAACTCATATGAACCTTTCCCTGTGACAGCTGAAACACGGTAGGGGCCTTCCTAGGTTGGGCCTAGCTTCCCTGCTTTGAGTTCACGGGTATTCTAAGTTACTTTTCTTATAACCAAGTCTCCCACTTTGAAATAACGGAGGTTGGCTCTTCGATTATAATATCTTTTTATTCTCTACTTTTGGGCTGCCATTCTTATACGTGCCAAGTCCCTACGCTCATCGAGTAGCTCCAAGTTGACTACATCGCTTTATTGTTCGTCTCTTCACTTGCCTATAACTATCTCAAGGTAGGCTCTCCTACTTCCACAGGGATTAAGGCTTCTGCTCCGTACACGAGGGAGAAAAGAGTTTCTCCTGTGCTTGATTTGGCCATTGTTTGGTACACCCATAGCACCCCAGACAGTTCCTCATGCCATTTACCTTTAGCCGCTTACAACCTTTTCTTTAGATTTTGTATAATCATTTTGTTCGTTGTTTCTGCTTGACAATTTGCGCTCGGATTATAGGGCGAAGACGTGATTCTTTTGATTTTCAAGTCTTCAATGAACTTTGTGATCTTTGCGCCTATAAACTGTGGCCCGTTATCACAGGCTATCTCTTTTAGTATTCCAAATCTGCAAATTATGTTCTCCCACAAGAAATCCACCACCTCACATTCGCCGATCTTCTAATAAGGACCTGTTTCAACCCACTTAGAACAATAGTCAATTACAATTAAAAGAAATCTAACCTTACCAAGGGCCGGCGGCAGTGGTCCGACAATATTTATTTCCCACTTCATGAACGGCCATGGAGATAGAACTGAATATAATGGTTCTGCTGGTTGATGTACCATTGTTTTGCAGCGTTGACACTTATTGCATTTTTGCACGAAAGCTTTGGCATCTTGTTCCATTTGGGGCCAATCATATCCTGCCCTTACCAATTTTAGTACTAAGGAATCTGCGCTCGAACAATTTCCACACAACCATTTGTGGACTTCTCGCATAACATAATTAGCTTCGGACGCTCCCAAGCATCGGGCTAGTGGGCCTTGGAAAGATTTTCTGTACAGTTGGCCACCTTTGAAGCTATATCGTGTTGTTTTGGCGTGCAGCGCCCGAGCCTTGGAATCTAGGGCAATTTCTCGTTCTCGAGATAATCGATGATCTCATTCCTCAATCCCAGACTAAATTAGTCGTATTTACCTCATAGTAGCTATCTGCGTCCAGAACTGAGTACATGAGTTATACTACTGTCTCAGAATCTGATCCCTTCGTTTTCGTTGATGAACCAAGGTTAGCTAATGCATCCGTTTCTGCATTTTCTTCCCCCAGGATATGAGTAATCTACCACTCCCGGAATCGAGCAAGCAGAGCCTGGACCTTCACTACGTATTTTTGCATGCGCTCCTCTTTGGTTTCGAAGATCCCGTAGACCTGATTTACCACCAGCTAGGGGTCGCATTTGATTTCTATGACCTTAGAGTCTAGTCCCTGGGCCAATTCGAGTCCAACAATCAAAGCTCTGCGTCGTTGTTAGCCAAAGGGACCGTTCTTATGGCATGCCTTAGGGTTTCTCTCGAAGGCGTGGTTAATATTATGCCAAGCTTGGACCCCTTTACGTTGGAAGATCCATTCGTAAATAAGGTCCAAACTCTCGATGTCGATTCTGACACCATCACTGCTTCTTTGGTTGCCAGAGGCAGCAATCCCAGACTGAAATCGGCCACAAAGTTGGCCAAAACTTGTGACTTAATCGCAGTCTTAGGTTTATACTCTATGTCGAATTCACTCATTTTGATGGCCCATTTGGTCAATCTACCCGAGAGTTTGGGTTTGTGAAGGATATTCTATAGGGGAAAGATGGTCACAACAGCTATTGGGTGACACTGGAAGTAAGGCCTCAGCTTCCGAGCGGCGACTACGAGAGCTAAGGCCAACTTCTCCAAATGCGGGTAGTGACTTTATGCTCCCATTACAATTCTACTAACGTAATAAATGAGAGATTACGTACCTTTATCCTCACGGACTAAAACGACGCTTACCGCTACCTCCGAGACTGCCAGGCACATAAAACAGTGTTTCACCTTCCTTCGGCTTTGATAGTAACGGAGGGCTTGACAAGTACCTTTTCAAATCTCTCAAAGACTGCTGGCATTCCGGGGTCCATTCAAAGTTATTTTTCTTTTTGAGCAGCGCGAAGAAACGTTGGCATTTCTCTGCTGACGGGGAGATAAACCTTCTCAAAGCGGCCAATCTCCCTGTGAGCGTTTGAACTTTTTTCACGCTTGATAGCTGGTCCGGGATGTCTTTGATGGCTTTGATCTTATCGGGGTTTACCTCAATCCCCTTTTGTGATACCAGAAATCCAAGGAATTTGCCGGAACTGACCCCGAACGCGCACCTCTAGGGGTTAAGCTTCATGTTATGCTTCCTTAGGATGTCAAAAGTTTCTTGCAAATTCTTAAGGCGATCACCTACGTTCAAAGACTTAACAAGCATATCATCTATATAAACTTCCATGGTTTTCTCTATCTGTTTGCCAAACATATTCTGTTGATAAGTGGCTTCGACATTCTTTAGCCCGAAAGGCATCACATTATAGCCAATATGTGCCAAAATTCGTTATGAATGAAGTTTTTTCCTAATCCTCCGGGTTCATCTTAACGCCTTATTCAAGTCCTTATAATCTACGCACATGCGAAATTTATTGTTCTTCTTAGGAACTACTACTACATTAGCTAGCCAGTATGGATACTTCACCTCTTAGATCGAACCGATATCAAGTAGGCGAGTTACCTCTTCTTTGACAAATTTATTTATGGCATCTGCAATAGGGCGTTTCTTTTCTCTTATTAGAGGGATGCTGGGATCCAAGCTTAACTTGTGTACAACCACTTCCGTCTGGATACCTATCATATCCGCATGCGACCACGCAAAACAACCAGCATTAAATTTAAGAAATTCAATAAACCCATACCTGAGCTCAGGGTGAAGTTATGTCCCCAAGTGGAATTTCCTCTCCAAGAACTTTTCAAATAACACAACTTGCTCAAGCTTCCGCTGTGGACTTCGTTGCGTCCGTCTCTTCGTGTAGCTGGAAGTATCTTGGCACCTGATAAGATTCCGACGCTTTTTTCCCCTCGTTAACTTCACTTGATTCGGGAGCAGGCTCAGGTTCCTGTAATTGCTATGCCACATGCTCCTTCCTCTTACTACTGGAGATCGAAATTGCATTCATCTCCCTTACCGCCGGTTGATCGCCCTTAATTTGCTTAATGCCCTCGGGAGTTGGAAATTTTAGCAATTGATGATACGTTGAAGTCACAGCTTTTATCTCTTGCAACCAAGGTCTTCTCATAATAATGTTGTAACCAATATCACCGTCTACAACCTCGAAAAGAGTCATCTTCATCACCCTTTCGGCATTTGTGGATAGTAGGATTTCTTCTCGGGTTGTCACGCTTGCAAGGTTGAATCCGGCGAGGAGTTTTGTGGTCGGAATGATGCTTCCTGTAAGTTTCTCATGTTCCAATACTCCATTGTATGATATTGGCTGAACTTCTTAGATCCACCAGAACACGTTTGATTTTAACATCAAATACATTTAGAGAAATTACCAATGCGTCGTTGCGGGGTAGCAATAGTCCATCTGCGTCCTCCTCCGTGAAAGTGATGTCATCTTCAGTAACTTCCCGGAGTCTTTTGCTGTGGGTTACGGATACCTTCGTCTTTTTTGGTACCGAGAAGGTAACTCCGTTAATCACGTTTCCCCCGAAAATCATGTTGATCGTCTGGCGCAGGGGGTTTTCTCCTGTTTCGAGAGCTCCGCGTTATCACGATTGCGATCGTAGTTGTTCTTGGCCCCTTCACTTAATAATTTCTTGAGATGGACATTTTTCAGCAATGTTGCCACCTCTTCCCACAGATGTTGGCAGTTCCCAGTCCGGTGGCCATTCGTCCCGTGGTATTCGCACCATAAATTGGGGTCCCTCTGGCTGGGATCGGACCTCATCGGCTTCGGGAATCATGCTTATTTAATGTTCCTCATAGCCGATATCAACTCTAGTACGTTGACGTTGAAGTTGTATTCTGATAGCGTGGGATTGGAAGGATCCCGAGAACCTGACGTTTCTTTGTCCTGCAATGATCTGTTGTCCGACCGTGACCAATTCTTTTGTCAATAACAAACCTGTCTGCTGATCGGAAACCCCTGCCACGCCCTTCGGCCCGTTCATAGGGCAAAAATTGGCCCTCGAGGACCGTCTATCTGTGTCAAAATTGTCTTTATGATTTTTCTTTGTTCTTCTCCCGACCTTTTGCCGATGCCAGGATGCCAATCTGATCATCTTCAATCCTTATCTTGGACTCGTACCGATTGTGAACATCCGCCCAAGTCGTCGCTTGGAACTCAAGCAAGCTTTCCTTTAATTTTTGGGAAGCATCAGAACTTCTCGGACTCATACCCTTGGTGAATGATTCAACCGCCCATTCATCTGGAACGTCAGGGAGCAACATTCTTTCCTTTTGGAACAAGATGACGAATTCCCGTAGCAACTCGGACTCTCCTTATGCAATTCCGAATATGTCGGTCTTTCGGGCCTATACCTTTATAGCCCCGGCATGAGCCTTAATAAAAGAATCTGCGAGCATCTCAAAGGAATATACGAAATGTCGGGCAACAGCGGATACCACGTCAAGGCTCACCTCGTGAGGATCTCTCCGGATTTCTTCAGCAAAACAGATTCAATCTCATGGGGAGCTAAATCCTTGCCCTTCACCTCCGTTGTATAGATGGTAATATGCTCCTGAGGGTCCGAAGTCTCATCATTTTTTGGCACGTGGGCATTTTAAACCGCTTTGGAATTAATTCCGATTTGGCGCTTGGTTTGTACGACAACTGAGTATACTTCTTTGAGTCCGGCCCTTTCTGCATCGGTGGTGCACCCGGGATTTGGTCCATACAGGCCTTCACTTCCCTCATAAACTGTAAGAGCTCGCTTTTGAAGGGACCACTCTCGTTATTATGACCGAAACCGCTCCTCCCTGAAGCCAACCTCGCCCATCGGGGTGTTGTTGTCGACCCTCTGTGTTGTTTGATTTGCGGGAGAATAGGAAGGAATTGGACATCGTCCATTCACGTTATTAGAAGCACCTGAGAATGCCTGCTTTAGTTCTGTCATAATCTTATCCTGCCATGTGAGATGACCTAGAATGACCTCCTGTTGCTCCTGCAGGACCCTTACCGCTTCAACAACATGCTCCTCTTCGACATCATCGGGAGTCGCCTCCTGAACATGTCGCGGGTACCGCCTACTGGTGGACCGGCATGGCATCGTTTTGCAGGTATCACTGATTGAATCCTCGTGCTAAGGTTGGTCTCCTTGGGCCTCAAGACTGTGTGTTTTGTTAACACCATTATCTGTCATTTTCTGTGATTTTCGCGAAGAATAGATAATCAAAACACGTTAGAAAAAGAGGCAAGGACCAACTTAATTACATGAATGTTTGGGCGCCAAACTGTTTACCGTAAACTGGTACAGTTGAATTTATACGTGGTTTCTAGACAAATGAATGAATTTGATCCTGAAATAATAAAAGAATTAAAGAAATATGCAATACTTAGCTTTGAGATGAAGATGAAATAGCAAAAATAGTAGTTTCGGGAGCAAGGCTTCCGGGCACAACAATAATAAAATAGTCGTCCATTTAATTTTTTAAACTAAAAAATAGCCGATATTATACATATATATATATATATATATATATATATATATATATATATATATATATAGTTGTGTATAATTAATATATAATTTATGTATACCGCTAAGAAACTAAACCCTGAATATGACCAGCTATTTGTGTAATAACTCTAACGTGGTAAGTTACTGCATCCGGTCCCTTTTATCTGTCGTTTAAGGTTTTGGAGCACCTATTTAAAAATAATAATACTCCAGCATTAAAAAAAAGTAATATTTGACTAAATTACCTTTATATCTTCCATAAATGAGTAATTAATAACGATTATATGCCTTTTTGAAGTAGGATAATGGAATCTTAAATAATAATAATAAAAAGTTACAATCACCTTGATTTACTAAAGTGGCAAATTTATAATCTCCTTGATTTACATTTTTTTTTCGTCAGGCACACAGCATGCTAGTAAATTACAAGATAAAAATTAAATTCTTAAAGTTATTTTTTCTTTAATATCAACAGATTATAGCCAACAAGTTTTTTAGTCTAACATATATTAGCTTGTTTGGCCAACCTTTTAAAATTAGCTTATTTTGAAAAGCTTTTCTCAAAAGTATTTCTCAAAAGTATTTTTGGTGGGAAGTAATTTGTATTTGACTAATTAATTTAGACAACACTTTTAAAAATTATTTCTAAGTGTATTTTTCTCAAAAATGCTTTTCAAAAAGTATTTTGGAAAGAAACTACTATTTTTGCTTTTCAAAAACTGCTTCTGGTTCTACTTAAAAGTATTTTTTTTCCTTCTAAAAGATTGGCCAAACATCCTAACGTTGAAAAAAAGCACTTTAACTACACACGAAAAAAAAAAAGTACTTTTGACCTAAAAAAAACTTGTTGAACAGAATTATAACCTTTATATTCAAGTTTTTTTTTAGTCCATCAAAAGTGTTGGAACCAACTAGTGTATTTGAAAGCCATCATAATTATGTGATGGTCACCCGTAACAAGAAACATAGACGTGCAAAGAAATTAAACTATTTTTATCTGATGATATCTATATGATCATGTTACATCACATTTATTTTATTTAAGTGCAAAAGAATGTGCCATAAATTAAACCATTACTATATATGGTCATTTACTCGTGTTACATTAATTTCTATCATTTTATGCTTACGTTTTTTTGAAAATCTTCACATAACAGGTTCAAAGTTATGATTATTGCTTGTGTATTAGGTTATCGGTCCGGCGATTATATATTTATACGTATTTTATGATGTTCCTTACAAAAATAAGATATATGTAAAAGTTATTGGATTTATCTAAGCCCGTTGCTAATATTGAACCTCCGGCTTTTAAAGAGAGGAAAGTTTTAAAATTCAAAAAAAAAAAGAAGAGGAATTACAACTACTTTAATTTCCTTTCCTGGTTTAATAATATAAAGAGGAAGAAATTTGACAGAGAAAAATTTAACAATTGTATATATTATCAGTAAATTATCAATATAATTTAATAAATTGTAATTAGTTATGTTGTTTGATATATTTTGAAGCAAGCAGGGAACTACATTTATAAGTAGCTTATTATAAAAATTGACCAAATCATAAAATATTATTAATATTAGCCAATTAGCTATTTGTAGCAAAAAAAGGATAAATTTTTGCTTTCTTTTGAGTGGGTGTTATTAGAATAGATTGAGTACATCTTAAGAAGTTTGAATCTCAGTTGTGGGATGATTTGGCGGAGATTTGAAGTGGTTTGAATTGAAAATTCAAAGTAGAAGATGAAACATGAAAAAAAAATTTGTGTATCACATATGTATCATATTTGTATCAAATGTGTATCACATGTATATTCATGTATATCTGTGTGTGTGATACATGTGTTGTAGAAGAATTTTTTGAACTCGCTTTTGACTATAAATTGACACCAAATCAGTCCCAATCACCTCCAATCTTCCTCAAAATTTATATATTGACTTATTTATATCTTTTTAATGAATTTCAACCATCCTCATAGAAAACAAGTTTTTTTTGCTTAGATTTTTAAAATCTTTGACAAAAATCATAATCTTTTGTTATGTATAAATTATTAAATCCTCTTAACATAAGATAATATTCTACTGCAATAGCAAATGGAATTCAAAAATTATTTTAGATTAAAAGTTCAAATCGTAAGCGTGATGCCTTAGTAATTTTTTGAATTTTCTTGAATTTCTAGCTCCATTACTGTCCAGACGTACTTATGAATAAAATGTTGACATGTGTGTTTGCGTATTGGCTTCCAGAGTCTTTCCCTATATGGTCCTTACATTGAGGATGTTGATTGTTGATTGTTGCTAGTGAACTAGGATTTTTGGACTTTGCATGCAAATATAGCTAACAATAATATAAAAGCAACACGTGCCATGAAGAAATCGAATAGTTCATGAACTAACTAGATTTCGAGGATGAGTAGTGAATAAAATTCATTTTAGGATTTTTGGACTTGCATGCAAATATAGCCAACAATAATATAAAAACAACACGTGCCATGCAGAAATCGAACACTTCATGAACTAACTAGATTTCGAGGATGAGTAGTGGATAAAAATCATTTTAGGATTTTTGGACTTGCATGCAAATGTAGCCAACAATAATATAAAAGCAACACGTGCCATGAAGAAATCGAACAGTTCATGAACTAACTAGATTTCGAGAATGAGTAGTGGATAAAAATCATTTAAGGTATATTTACGAACTTTTTCATGAGCTGAACTCGAACTAATATCTCTGGGAGCAAAAGACATGCCCAGAGAACAACCTTTCATTTTGATCGTTACCCAAAAAAAAAAAAAAAAAAGAAGAAAAAGAAGAAGAAGAGAGGGAACTTGGTATTGGCGCCCGCATAATGTGGATATGAAGTTATCTTTATTATAGAATATTATACCCTTAATATGAGACATTTCGCCGCCAAATCGAATTTAGTTATACCTCAACACAAATACCATATACCAATTTGAAAAAAAAAAAAAAATGAATCGTTCAGCAAAGTTGACACTTGAAGCATGAATAATTGGTAAGTCCAATTAATGCCAAAAATCAAAGTGTACTTGGCAAAGGACAAAGTAATCTAATTCGAATAGAATTCGACACCTATGCACAAAGGGAGACAAGAAGAGTCTTTCATATCTCTTTTCGTACACTTTTCCTTTTGTCTCAATTGATAAGCTTTTGATTAATATATAACCTGTCCAATAATAATTAATAATAATGTGACAGCAAATGTACCTGTAGGAGCATGCATGTAAGTCAATTGGTGATTCAATTATTTTCAGAAACTTTGATCGATATTTAAGTTCAAAATTGCATTTCAAACAATAAAATCTCGTTCTGGGAGTAACATTAAGTTAAAGTAACAAATACTATGTTGGTATAACATAAGTCATTTTTCGTAAAAAAAGAAAAAAAGAAAAAAAAAATATATATATATATATATATGTGTTCTTAATTAGAGAATGTTTTTTGGTGTTTGATCGGTGAATAGCAACTTCTAAAGAAAATATACTAACTTCTAAAGATTAATAATCGTATTAGCAAATGGAAAAAGCTTTTTCATGAATTTTTAGAAGTAAAAAAAATAATAATAATCTCTAAGTGTTGCTTGAAGCAAGTAATACGACATTAAAATTTAAAATAATTGATGAAAAATAATTTTCGTAGAGAAATATTGAAATAACTTCTGTTGCACCAAATAACGTCTAATTAGTTGACAATAATACCAAGTTAAATGTAATCATGCATGTTTGGGCAATTATATATTTAAATCTAGCTTAATAATTAGGTTTTAGGCACATTTTCTGTATCTTTTTGTAATCAGACGTTCGATTTTTACATATATTTAATGTGATTCTAATATCAATCAATTTTAAAAAATTCAAAAAATGAAAGCGTGTTCTAGTAGAAGTTTACTTGTCAAGTATGAGTGTGACTAATTATTGTATGTATTTTATACAGATTTTGGTATCCAAATATGAGACAAATCTTAGTTTCTTTTCTTTTCTTTTCTTTTCTTTTCGTTCCAATCAATCTCAGAATCTTGACATTACTAGGTGGTGTACGTGTCATATTTTTCTATATTTGAGAAAATTATTTAACATCTTTAGATATATAATCTTTTGACAATGATATATATTGAAAAACATTACGCTGATTATTGGGAACTAAATCATGAAAACTCTGACTTTTTTACTTTTTACTCCATAAACAAGTTTACTTGCATTATATTATCGTCGTAGCTTTGGTGTAATAAGTTAATAATAATAATGATGTAGAAATAGTACATATTGCAGAGGAATAAGCTACTTCATTTTGGTTTATGGACAGATAAAATGAATGATAGAGGCGGATTTGAGATTATTCCAACAACAACTTCAAGTCAATATAACATAGTAATTAAACTAAGGATCGAAATGCGTACCGACATTCAACATATATTTTACAAAATAATGAACCACTTAAAGACAACATATGAGTATAAATATTACCATTACAATTGTACTCAACAACTTATCATATTTTTAAAACGATTAATGATTGCATCATTTGGTACATTTTCAAATATGTCATCCCCTATATAATAAACTAAATTCAAAAATTGATCAGCAATTTTATTTCAAAAGTCATTTTTAATATACTTTTATCGAAGAAAAAGTTCTTTCTACCATTACAGTAGTGACAAGCAATATCAAAACCCCTCTAATACCCATACAGTAACAAAAGATATGGAACCATTACGACTAGAGGATAATACTATTTCATCAGAGGGTAATAATATTCCCGTAGCATTAGGCAGGGGCGGAGCTAGCCTATCTGCTACGGGTTATAGAAGCAAAAGAAAGACTCCATTTCCTAATTATAAAAATATTGTAGAACTTTGAATTAAACTATTTAAATTTTCATATTAGTAATAAAAATAATTTGTAACAATATCCAGAATAATATATTGTAAATACATGATTAACATCTTATTAACTTGAACTAACCTTATTAATATAAATAATGATATATATATATATATATAAATTTAATAATATATATTACATTCTACTAAAAGAATTTATGCTCTTATTAAAATTTAGCTTTAGGTCACCGATTTAATTGAGGCACCCTTACATATCGGCATTCTTCCCCAGATGAGGGACAACGCAGTACAAAATTTTGGCTTTGTCGCCCAACATTAAGGCTGCTTTCACACACAACTGCTATAATTGACAATTACATGGCTGAAGCAATATCGGATCATGATGACTACTATGGTCAACATTAGAGGAAATAGAGAAGAAATTAATGGTGTCTATTGGGCCAAGCTGACTCAATTTTGGACTAAAAGAAAAGGACCTGGAAACGCGACAGCATAAGGACCACGGGAATCCCTATTAGTAAAGGAAAAATGAAAGTGCGCTCCTGCGCACCATCTGAAAAGGCCCTTTCCCTTCGGCGAACGGCTAGACACTTCTATAGTGGGATCTCTTGAACCTAGGGTTCACCTTGATGCCTAGTAAAGAACGAGCTGGTGGGAAAGAGTTGGAGATCATGAAAAGCATTTCGACACAAGGAGGCAGGCGACCGGGAAGCTTTGCTTCTAGAATGCCGACGACATCCTCCTATAATAGTTAACAGTACTGAACAAGCGAGTCATCGGTCCGAGGAAAGAAAAGGATCGCCTTTGAAAAAAAAAAGGAACTCGCAAGGCCTTCAGAACAAAGGCGATTCTGTTCATACTTCAGACGATTAGGGAAACTCCGAATACTGGCCTAGATCGTTCTTTCTTTGCTAGGAGAGGAGGCTCAGTCACTAATAGATCCTTCGACATAATGATTATGACCCAAAAACCGAGTGAATAGCGAGTCAGTCATATTTGAGCTCTCACCTTGAGCCGATCTTATTCAATGAATTGTGACTTTCTCACTTTTCCGGTTCAGTGATGTCCAGATCCGGCATCTTTGCCTCTTCTAGTTCAGGGTCCTCTAGAACTGCAAAACAGTTCGGCCTTCTCTTTCTGTCCGCTCTTCCCGAGGGTGATTAAAGTGCAACGAAATGCCTTAAAGTTGAATATGATTCGCGAAGCATCTGACTTACCAGTAATCTCCTATTCCGGCAAACGAATAATTATTGAGTCCTCCTCTTTCAGGACAACACATACAAAGAGACCCGCCAACAGTCAAATAATTAGTGAACCTTAGAGATAGAGATATATTTCTATAATTAGTTCGTTTCTCTTCTATTTTTCTATCTCCCATCTATCTATTTTCTTTAGTTATTTACTAGAGCAATTATGATCTGGAAGTCGATCTGGGGCAAGTGTTCGGATCTTTTATGATATAGCCTTGAGGCGCTCAACGGATTTTTTAACCTTCTAAAAACCTTTTTGGGTTTTGGATTGATCCAAAAATAACTTTTTTGTGCAACCTAGTGTATATTCATAGAAGTTATTAGATGGAGCTCTTTAATTTTTTACCTAGAAGATTTTAATTACTTTGGTCTAGATATCTCCCTTAGAGATTGCCGGCATCAGTCTAAGTAGCTTAAGTTTTTGAAGAAAAAGGTAAAGAAGGAAGGGTGGTTGAAGCAGGACCATAAGAAGTACCCTTAGCATTTTGCATGCGAAGAAAGCTCGAAGAGCTTCTCTTATATTATAGAAAGGTTTGTAGAAAGATAGATGTACTTGATGCCCCGCCCAAAAGAGAGACCAAAATCGTAGTAGCCCTGCCAAATGGTGATTCTGGTACTGAAAGAAAGAGTTAGCACCCTGCATCCTCTTGTTAGAGGCTTTCTTTGCGCAGGATCCCCTTTCTTCTCAGAAGAGTTAAGGAAGGCAAAGGAAGAAAGCCGGGCAGGTGCTTTAAGAAGGCGTCAGTTGACTCCCAATAGGTAGAAGATTCATATCCAGCTGGAGTCCCTTAGAGCAAATCTTGGTAAAGACTTATTGAAAATCTCTTTGAGATCGCTTAGACAAATCTTTTTGTGTCAAGCCGTTGTTCCCCACCTTTCTTACCTTGTTTTTTGGGCTTAAAATTCTGTAACTCATAAGCCCTCCGTATCTAAAGATAGATGGCTAAAGGCCGGGTTCCGCAGTTAACTAAGAAGGCCATTGAGAAAAGAGCAGCACGTAGGACTTAAAAAGAGGGTTTCTTCCTCTCTTCACTCTCCGAATTTCGATCCTCACCTTTCTGGTGCCAAAGGCCTACCCTTCCACGTTGCAGGAAGTTCTAAAGGAAGAAGTCGAAAAGGAAAAGAAATTCACATTTCCTGCCAACCTCCCGGCTCTTGGAATCACATCCAGCAGTGGTTGGAACAGCTCACAAAATTCAACTACTTCACCTAGTTTCCTTAGGTAGCCACCGACCTACAGTTATACGCATGAACTACATAATCAAATATATTGTGCTGGAACTTTTCGCGTTTCAACAAAACTATGACTATTTTTCAATGACTTTGCAAATGCTGGCTATTTTTGAATTACCAGTCCAAAAACTGACTAGCCCATATTATTTTCACATTTTTTTACTCCCCCCCCCCCCCCCCTAAAAAAAACACCAAAGATCCAACCACAGAAATCTCAGTGGAAGCGCCAAAAATACCTAAGAATCATAATTTAACTTACAATAACAGGTTATATCGTTTTTATCCAATTACCATTCAATGCTTACTGCATAAGTTTGTGTAATCATCTCATTTGTGTAATTAACCTACAAGTAATTACCTTATAAGTGACATGATTGCATAACTTTGACATAAAAATTAACTCGAAACCTAGTACAGAAAAGCAAGATCCAATTTCTAGACTATATTCAAAGAAAGCTCTGAGAAACACAATCCAGCATCAAATTCATCACCTTTTCTCCTGAATATGCTTAACCTGTGTCTGTCCCGTTTTTGGGTGATTCCCCCGTGAACTATTTTGTCATAATCAGATGATTTTGTTAGTGAAATAAACCTGAAAGAATTCTACTACAATTTACAATCACTATATTCCCTATTCAAAACCAAAGTTAGCAAATTGTCATGAACTGACTGGGAAGTTTTCTTCAGGCGGCTTTCGCCACAAATAATTAGCAGCTTCAATCCATCTTGGATGGACCAAAAATTTCTCCTCCTTCACTGCCCAACGCGATTTGTCAGTTCCAGCATCCATGGAGACCACGTGTGTCACCGATTGATTGACTTCTGTGGAGCATGTGGCTCCTAATTGCTCGGCCAATTTCCACAAGTGGTGATTTTCAGCTTGGAATTGTGTAGGAAATACCCGGGTGAAGACGATTTTACAACCCTTCAATATTTCCTTCCGAACTTGTTTCAGCACCTGTAAAAATGCCAACAGATTCTTATTAGACTACACTAGTGTCTATAAATAAATTCTCTAGACACAAGACTGAGACAGGGTTAAATGGAGCGACATGGACAATTAGGATTCATATAGCCAACCATATTTTGCTCGGGATTGTTTAGCTGTTAAATTCTCTGAAACATGAGTGATGCCGTAGACTCTCGCCTTGTTGAGGAACAAAAACGTTCCAATACCCCATTACAAGTGATATTAATCAGAAGTGTTCATTACACTTTAAGATATACAATCTATTATCCTAAAATTTCAACTTTCTTTAAAGAAACCGAGATAAGCAGAACATGGTATTCTTTCACTTCTTTTTCCCCTGGACTGACCGCCACCTCTTTTGGGCAGGGAGGGGGTATTTTCAGGATTTGAAGGTCCCCCATAAGCTCAGTACTCTTTGTTGTGGTTTCCAAATTTCAGGCATCATAAGCTACATTCAGTTATTGGTAATCAGCAAAAGATTGAATCATATAAAAGTTCACTCAGGACCAAATGTTAATCAACCTTTCATGGGAAATAGGTATTGCACATAAGTCAGCAATATGTTAGGTCAGCGTTACTTTCACAGACTGCAATACAACCAATACTTGTCGGCAATATGTAGAAACAACCTCAAACCACCTTAGGCAGCAGAAAGGAAGCTTTCGAGTAAAGTAATGAAACTATGGTGATAAACCACAAAATGGACACAAAGCACTCAATAAGTATTTATTCAAGAGGTGTACACACGATATTGAACCAATGCATACAGAGAATCTTACATGCAAAATACATTCCCTCCTCCATCACAATTAAATGCAATCAACTTTGACTTGCACTGTTAAACCCCATAGGAAAACAGCTTTCTGGCGATTAGAATCATGTTTGGGGCTCCAACATAATTTTCTAAGCCATTTGGCAAACAAAATCACATCCACGCTTAGTCTATTCAACCAAGACTTTTAGAGTTTGGAAGAAAAACAATGTTCCCTAAAACAAACTTTCTTCATACAGATTTAGTAATTCAAATTTCGTTGCCGAATGCATAAATTCACATTAGTCAGAATCTGTTTTATCAAAAATCTCTAAAACCCATGTTTCCTTAATCAACCTTGCAATCACTTACTAAGCGTAAACTTTTTGACAGAACATTGAATTTGGTTGAAAATAATTCAGCAGAGTTCTTCCTTTTCTTTTTTTGTTGGGATAAGTGATTCAAAAGAGTATTTAGTAATGTGAAAACTGGATTTTTGGTTTATCTTAATTGAATTGTGGAGAAGAATCTTTTAGGAGGGGTTAGTTTTTTGGAATGGGCAGAAAAGAGTAGTAGTTTCTTTTATTAGGACGGAAGGAGTACTAAACTAAAACAACAACAAACAACAACAACGACCCAGTAAAATCCCACAAGTGGGGAGTACTAAACTAAAAGTCGCCTATAAATTAAACTGTTAGTCAAGAATTTTACCTGCCTAACATCTCGATCCATAATATTGTCCCTGCGTTCCTGAAAAAAAAAAAAAAAAAAAAAAAAAAAACTCAAACAATGGAAGGCAGCTACAATCAAAAGTAACAAAATTAGTAAGTGATACCCCCTTCGAGCCAATATAGATGTCCCATTACATGATTACTTAGGTAATAACTGATGTTTTTTTGTATTCAAATGAAGTGGGTCCATAATTGAAGAATTAGTTTTGAAGTATGAACGTTTTCTAGCATAAAATTCGGTTTCCTTAAAATAAAAGAACTATTTAATCATGTTAGGGTTCGTTAAAATAAACTGGACAGATTATGAGACGACTCAAACAGAAAGCATGAGTTAATTTGGGGGAGGAATAGCAAAAACATACCGGGTCGAAGAACAGACTGTGGATCTGTTGCAGTACTTTTAAAACAGAGGCAAGCGCTCCCTCAGCTTCATTTTCATCACTTTTCGTTTCAGAAAGTGATTTACATTTTAAACCAAATTGTCGACAACTTGAGGTAAAGAAATGATATCGCTCCATCAGTATTAGGTTCTCCTTGTGCTTTCCCCATACCTAAAGCAACACAGATTTCAGTTCCCGCAAAAAAACAACTCATTTCTCTAATTAAAAATTAGAATTTAGAAAAATATGGAACTTGATAATAGTCTTCGCTTAAATGACAGAGAGCTTTAGACAGAGAGCAGGTCTTACAGAAATTCCTGCAGTTGGGACCAGATACAAGTTTAAGATAGTCATACAATACAAACAAAAGCATTTAACTTTGGAAAGCAAACTAAGAGAACTCAAACCAACTATGAGCAGCATCTAGAAAAAGTATCCATAATAAAAACACAAGAAAAATAACTAAGACTCCAATCAAATAGGGAGTAATAAACAACGGAAATTGTTCTACAGTTCTAGAGGCAAAAGGTTTATGACAAGAAGTCTGAATTAAAAGAGTTTTTGGGAGCAGAAGATTACAGTACACTACTGCTTTTATGAATTTCAGCACAAACAGACCCCACTTTCACAAAAATTCAGCAGTTGCATTTGGGAACAGAAATGGGAGTTGAAGAAAAAAAATGATGACAGCTATTTGCACAACTATGGTTCATAGAGAAGTAAGACATGAAGATATATAATGAACATGTAGAACAAGAAATTGGGTTGTAGATATTAAAAAGTTCCAACGAGTATCTGACAAGATACAATGGAAAGCAAGTGGAGCAGCAACTTGCACATAATCATTAATTGCAGGCAGCCCCTTCAGGGACGTACAATAGTGTTGAAATGATAGAACTCCGCACAAGGACTACACAGAAAGTGAGAAAAGGTCCAATTTATTAATTGCAGGCAAGAGCAGCAAATTGTTTCATTCCATTATTCAAAACTTGCTTTCAGTACGTCAACAGAAACTCCTGTGTTTTCTCCACCCCCAGCAAAGTGGTAATCAAAAGCAACCTGAACATGCTTATCAATCATTAAAAAGAAGGGAACTACAAATGTGAACGCATGGCACAAACACCAACAAAGAACCGTAGATAATAATCAGGCTCAACGAAGTTCCATGCAGATGATAAGTTAAACTCCAAAACAAACCCAAACTGTCAGAATATCAATACATGAAAAATGGAAAGCTGTCATGGAATTAGGGTAGCGGGAACTTAAATTTAATCCAGTTAACTCTCTTTGTATGTATGTAATAAGCCTTCAATGGTATTAGCATTCTTTTTCTTTGAGAGGAAAATTACTATATGGAATAAGAACTATCTCAATGGTATTAGCATTCTCCTAACCACCAAAGAAATTCTTTCATTCTTCGTGGATGGAACATGATACTCCTAGAGAACTGCTCACATGCTTACCGCTTCAGTATCATCAAGGATCAGGACAGCACTTTCTTGACCCAAAACAACATCGAGACCCTTTTGATGCCTCTGGGTGCAGTCTCCTTGAGCAATCACTCTAGAATGGAAGTAGATACCTCCAGGGTCAAGTAACTTTGCCATTTCCAATGCATAAGGACGTTCACCCATCGTGTAAATGTACATCTCGAATAAACTACTGGCTTCTTTCAGGAAGGTGTGGACAAATGGCCTCAACTTTGTCATCATGTGTATCCAATCCAATTTGAAAAGGTTGCTTCTCAAAGCATCTGTACATCACAAGTTAGCAAAAACATCATAAAACAGTGCAGTGCACAACAGATACCTGCAAAATAACCATCACAACCAAATAACAAGAATAAAAGCAAAAGAAGTCCTTACCATATATGAGGTCTAAACAAACTAGCATAAGAAAAGACAAAACTTAATGTACACGACAACAAAGATTACCACAAAGAATTAACAAGGTGAAGAGCTTACAAAGCTCTAGGGTTACAGGCCAGGTTATCAAACAGCATAATTTAGATGACCCATATGTCAGAAGCCCTAGAAAGGGAACATCAGTTGCAATCAACATGATATATCCATTACACTTTCTAATCAAGAGTGCCTGCTATTTTTTTTTCCTAGTCCAGGCGTCTGCATTATTACAAGACACTGGTAAACATTAACTCTGCAAAAACATATACCACATCATATAAATTATTGTAATCCCTCACTCCCCCCATTCGTAAAAATGCTCTCTAGGTTGGGAAAGAATTCCTATTAGCTTCAGAATCTGCAATCTCTGAGAAAATTGCAGGTCCGGTATGTGAAGAAGTTACATAATCCATCCACCAAGCAAGAAGATTAAAATGTGTGTCGGACCTACTAATGTCAAAAAATCTTCTATTTCTCTCCAAACAGACACACATCAGTACACATTTAGGAATGATGTCCAGTACTAAATTGCTCCGACAAACAACTGCCTCCAGGCCAGAAGGCATCTAACATATTGTAACATCATGAACTAAATGCAACCTAATTGCTCGTATAAATGGCTAAAGCGCAGATGCATCTAGTCACAATGGAAAGTGAATGAGCTAAAGTCTCATCAGTGAGCAGAATGCATATAGGATAGATAGATTTATATTATCAGAGGGATAGGATGAACACTTCAGGGCTATCAAGCAGAGAGTCCTACCTAGAACTACATCTGATCACTGCCCCATTTTACTGGAATGTGGAAATTGGGATAAAGGAAAAGGATACTTTAAGTTTGAGAATATGTGGTTTGAACACAAGGATTTCTCTGATTTAATAGATTCTTGGTGGAAGTCATATGATGTTCAAGGAGATCCTGATGTCATTCTTGCAAAAAAACTGAGCTTGTTGAAGGCAGATAGTAAAAATGGAATAAAGAAGTATTTGGTAGTCTGGAAACAAAGAAGAATAAGGTTTTAAAAAGGTTGGAATAAATAGATCATGGGTTAAGAGAGAATCAGAATCAAGAGCAATTAAGAAATGAAAGAAATGCTGCAATAATGAAGCTTGAGGAAGTAGCAAAATGTGAGGAAATAAGCTGGAGGCAGAAGTCTAGATGCTTATGGATTGAGCAGGGTGACAGAAACACAAAATTTTTCCATAAGCAAGCAAATGCTCACAAGAGGTTCAATTCTATAGACAAGTTAATGATTGAAGGAGAACTTGTGAAAGATAATAAGATCATAAAGGAGCACATCCAGAAATTTTAGGAAAATCTATTTACTGAGAAAGAAACTTGGAGACCTAGTTGGGAAGATGAAGATTTAAAGAAGCTGTCAGAGGAAGATAGGGAGTGGCTGGAGAGGCCTTTTACTTTAGAAGAAGTTGAATCAATCATCAATTCTGCTGATGGAGACAAAGCCCCAGGTCAGATGGTTTTAATCTGTATTTTTTTCAAAAATGCTGGAGAAAAATACTGTGACTGACTTCCATCAAAAAGGTACTTTCATTAGAAGTTTGAACTCTACTTTTATAGCCTCGATACCAAAGAAGAAAGGAGCAGTAGAAGTGAAGGATTTCAGGCCTATTAGTTTATTAGGCAGTGTTTATAAGATTTTTGCTAAGTTGTTGGCTGAAAGGTTGAAGATGGTCATTAACAAATTGATATCTCACAATCAGAATGCCTTTATAAAAGGTAGACAAATAGTACATGCTGCCCTGATTGCAAATGAGAGCATGGAACACTTTATGAAAATGAAGACAAGAGGTGTAGCATATAAACTTGACCTTGAGAAGGCAATGATCATGTTAACTGGTCATGCCTGATCAACGTCATGAATCTGATGAACTTTGGGGTTAAATGGCTTGAATGGATCAGATTCTGTATTTCCACAGTCAGATTCTCAGTTCTCATTAATGGAAGCCCTCATGGCTACTTCAAATCCCAAAGAGGACTGAAACAAGGTGACACCCTATCACCTTATTTATTTGTTTTGGTTATGGAGATGCTTAACATGCTGAAGAAGGCTGAACTGCTGGGTTGGATCAAAGGACTTAATGTTGGAAGAAAAAGGAATGGTGCAAATGTGATGCTATCTCACATACTATATGCTGATGACACTTGGTTATTTTGTGAGGCAGAGGAGGAACGTTTTCTATATCTCAGAGGAATCTTATTGGCTTTTGAAGCAGTCTCTGGGCTGAAAGTCAATCTGGGGAACAGCAATATGTATAGCTTCAATGCTGATGACAATATAGAAGAACTAGCAAATATTCTAGAATGCCAGATGGATAAATTCCCTACAGTTTATCTAGGATTTCCCCTCGGGGTGAGAAGAAATGATCAAAGTATTTGGCAAGGTGTTTTGGATAGATGTGCCAAAAAAATAACTCCATGGAAGAAGCACTATCTATCATTTGGAGGCAGACTAACTCTGATAATCAGTGTCTTGGATGGGATGCCCTCCTACTTAATGGCTTTATTTCCTATGCCTACTGCAATTGAAAAGAAATTGAACTCCATAAGTTTCTATGTCATGGAAATAATGAATGTAAAAAGATTCACTTAGTCAATTGGCAGACAGTTCTCAGAGATAAAAGAGGAGCAGGCCTAGGTGTCAGGAAATTGATACTTCATAATAAGAGTATGATGTTCAAATGGTTGTGGAGATTTCATAGTGACGAAGAAGCAGCTTGGGTTAAAATAGTTGAATCTATTTATGGTAGTCGTCAAGGATGGAATCCCCCCTTCAGTAGCGTGTATAGTAGAGGGGGAATTTGGAAAGAAGTTTGCAAATTATGGGAGGAGTTCAAGCAGTTTATTAGCTTGGAGGTGGGGAATGGAAGAAAGATTAAATTTTGGAGTGACTTATGAAATGGTGAGGAATGCTTGAGAAATAAATTTCATGTTTTATTAAACTGCTGTAATAATAAGGATGGAGTGGTGGCTGATTTCTTCTTCTCAGATTCTGGCTGGCAGATGTATTTCAGAAGGAATTTAAATGGCTGGGAGATAGAAAATTTTTGTCAGATGCTTTCTCAGTTGAGTTCTATCCACATTGATCATAGTAAGAAGGATTCATTATTGTGGAATGCTAGTAATGACAGAAAGTCCTAAGTCAAAAGCTGTTATAATTTGTTAAGGAAAAATGCAAGTCACTGGAAACCTAATTGGCCTTGGAAAGTAATTTGAAGGAACAAAGCTCCCGTAAAGGTTGCATGTTTTGGTTGGACTGCAGCTTGGGAAGTTTGCCTTACCCAAAATAATCTTCAGAAGAGAGGCTTTGTTCTATGTAGCAGATGTTATTTGTGTGAAAAGGAACTGGAGACTACTAATCACCTTTTCTTGCATTGTAGATATGCTAGATAGTGCCGAGAGCTTTTTTCAATTTATGTGAAATTTTTTGGACCATGCCTCAGAATGTCAGGACCCTTTTGAATGGTTGGCAGCATCAAAAGACACATAAAACACTTAAAACAGATTTGGAGAACCATACCTCTGTGCATATTCTGAACTATTTGGCTAGAGAGGAATAGAGCTTGCTTTGATGGGTAGAAAGATCATATTTCTAGAATAAAAAATAAGTGTCTTCACAATCTATTTCTTTGGTGTAATAGTAGTTTGGTAGATAATGTTGATCATAACATGGATTTTATGGAGTTACTTTGAAAATATTGTAATTAACTGCATGGATATTCCCAACAGTTTGGTACTTTTTTCTGGTACCATCTTGGTTTTCAGTTAATAAACCTTTACCCTTTCAAAAAAAAAAAAAAAGTCTCCTCAGCTATCTTGTGCAAACTGCACCAATACACAAACTCTGTTCATCTTTCTAATAATGACCCACTAGATTGAACTTTAATTTAATAACTTCTGTTTAGGTATATATGAATGAATAAAAGAGTAATGTAGTCACAGAGACACATACCTGCTGTCAGATCCCTTTCAAAACTTGAAGATCAAATTAAAGAAATAAGATGCTAGTAGTAGATTGAGGATAGATAACAGAAAATTACCGCAGTAAATCAGATCAGAGGGACAACTACTAACTCCAATAACACAGATTTTCTTAACTATGTAGTTTACATTACCTAGTATTTTCTGTATAGCTTCCTTCTCTATCTAGTTCATTAAACTAGTAGTCACAAAACATACACATACCATAAAATCCCATTCAAGCTACATTGTAGAGATCCTAGAAGTACTTCACCTCACCGCTGCATGTTTCCCTCCAACTACCAATATCTCTAACAGATTTCAGGCTAGGAGACCTAGGCAGTACCGGTATAACCTGTTGGGCAGCATTTTCTTATTTTGCTTCCCTAGCTTCCATGCGCAAGTAAAACAGATTTTCATCACTTTCAAGAGCAAGATAGAAGCATTGAAATGATAAAGCCACTAGCACATAACCAGTAAGAGTAGTAGAATACCAGGCAGTACTTCTCGTTGGTCCTTCAAGTATAATTCTTCTGCTGAAATATCTGCAAGTCTAGTTGAGTTCAGAAGTGTGTGGTCTAAATCAAGAACCAAGTACAGCTTTTTATGGCGTAATAAGTTCTTCAGGTCCTTGTCACGCAATCGAGCAATTTCATCATCTGCAAGCCTCAAATTCTGCAAAATTAATTATAGAATCCAGTAAAGATGTAGAAAGCTTATCAGAAATAGCTGTCCCCAGCACATCATATACTTCCTTCCATTCCTCTCGACCTTCTCCACACCCAACCCAAAAGAAAAGAACATATGTATATACAAGTGTATTTTAGTGACTATTGAATCATGAAGAATAACCTTGTGTATGTATCCAAAAGCCACACCCGATTCATTTTCCACCTTCTGCCCACACCGTATACACATCCCTCCCATGACACCAGGATGTGAGCATATATCCAGAGCCAAAGATGCTCCTGCAAACAGGGACATGTCAGGTTTATCACACAGAACCAAAACCCATGACTGGAAAGGAAAGAGTCAAAGAACTTATACCTACATGCAAGTAGGTGGGTGCAGCCTATTAATTAATTTCATCCTAAAAATCTTTCTTTCCGTATTTCTTAATCTTTGGTCATGGAAACTTATTTGCCATTTTCTAGTCCCTCACCAAAGAATGAAAGCTCAAAGAAGCATTAACATTTTAGTGTCAAGGAAGCCATAGCTGTCTTCTATATGGAAAAGGCTTTACCTAACTTTTAAAGAACTGAAGACCAGCCTACCGTCTGATACTTATCCTTGTCAGACTTCAGCAACCAAGGTTTTAATAAGATGGTCAGAAGATGTATTTAAGCAACGAAGACTACAGAAGCCCATAATGATCCAGTTGTAGTATAATCAGATTGTATTTACCTCAGGCCAATGAACATTTTCTAACAGGTAAGGTCAATAATATCCAGAAAAAGAAGTGAGTTTGTGGAGAGTACAAAAGGATTCTTCGCTGTTAGCAGTGTGGCAGCTGACAAAATAAATCAATTTTTCCATCTCATGTAAATCATTTAAGCAAAATATTCAAAAGCTGAAGACAATCATATTTCAAGGTGCATAGAGGCTGTTTATTTCCTTCAAAGCATTGACTGTTCCTCTCTTTCCAACCATGGGACATATAAAGGAATAGCATTCTACAACTTTCTGTTAACTTTCTGTTTCTTAAGAGTTTCGCTCACCTTCCAGTCTTTTCAAGTTTTCTGTGTCATGTAAAACATTTAAACCAAATAACCAAAAGATGAAGACAATACTATTTTAAGCTACATAGAGGCTCTTTATTTCCTTCAAAGCACACACTGTTCCTCTCTCTCCAACCCATGGGACATCTAGAGGAATAGCATTTCACAATTTTCTGTTGTTCCTTAGGACTCGTTTGGTATATGGGATAAGGGTAATAATCCCGGAATAAAGATTGAGTTTAACTTTATCCCATGTTTGGTTTGGAGTATTAGACTCCCTAGGGGTAGGGCTAAGGTCTGCGTACTTACTACCCTCCCCAGACCCCACTTGTGGGATTACACCGGGTTGTTGTTGTTGTTGGTTTGGGGTATAGATTAATATTAGGATAACTTTTACACTGAAATGGTGGGATTAGTTATCCCATATAGAAGGTGGGATATCTCACCCCATGGGATATCTCACCATTGTACCAAACGACCCCTTAGAGTTTTTCTCCCCTTCCAACTACAAATACTTCTTTCAAATGATAGGCATCTATCGAAGAACCTCAACAGGATAGAAACATGTACCAAATGTCTAATTCCACAAAATGCAAAAAAAAAAAAAAAAAAAAAAAAGTGATTTTAAGTTTCCGTCCCTTTTCACACATATAGCAATCAATAAATTAACTAGAGGTCCAACTCATTTTTTATACCAATATAACAGCAAATGAGGACTTCTTTGGATCTAGAGGTTCTTTAAAACTTACACTTACCTTTACACGCATATACAAGACTACAACCAGGACTTATCTAATGTAAGTGCAATGACAATGACTAGGCATTAACCCCACTCATAGGTATCGCCTATGTGGATAATTTACTTCGTTCATCTCTAACCTTAGCTAAGTCATATTGATGCTAGGAGATTGTAAATCTTGAGACAACTTCTCTCTACGTGATTTTAGGTCTACTTTACCCCTTTATATCCCCGTCAATGAACATACTGTCACACATACAAGCTAGTGCATTTAGAAGTCTATGTACAGACAAACCAACTCAGGCGACCTTCTCTATCAGCGATTTCCAAACCATTTTTCAGGGCCGTGAAATGGTATTATTTAATTGTTATACGCTCAAATAAAAGCTCAAACTTGAAACTATTATGAGCTCATTTGGATTTCAAGGCAGGCTTGCACTTGAGCTCAAGTGTTAATCCATAATCAAAGCTCGAGCTTTGTTTGAAGCTCATTTTGCATTCAGAGTCAAGCACCAGCACCAAAACAAGACTGAGCTTGGCTCAAGTATACCTCTAGACCTAAGTAGGTACTGACTAGAATTAAAACAAATTATTGTAAGGTGCTATAATATCTCTACAACAACACCAGAATGTCAAATCATTCAACTCGATCTTGATAAAATGCTAAACAGCTTTGTTTAATGTGCGGACAAAATGCTAAACAACCTATCAGAAGATTGAATGACTCTTCTACGGCCTGACCTGAAGTTTCTGCTGGTTCTCCACGAGATGCTGAACTCTGTGGATCAAATGCAGCTTCCAAAACCTCCGCTTTGCGCTTCTTTAACCTATGATAATCAAAATAGACATTAATGAGGAAATGGAATACGTATTTAAGCATAAAAAATCAATCCACAACATTAAACTTTAAAAAGTAATAGTAAGTTTATCTATAAAAAGATTTCCAAATTCAACAGAACTAACTAACAACTCTTTTACATGTTTAACTCAAAAATTTAACTTAGATGAACTAACAAATCCAAGCTTCACACAGAATTTTATAATACCTGATAGAATCTGAGTCGCCATCATCATGATCATCACCGCCGTCACCGTCTTCATCTTGCTCTTCCTCATCTTCCACCTCCTCCTCTCCCTCTGCTTCTTCATTTTCTACTTCGTCTTGGTCAGGTGATACATCAGAAGCAGAGTCCAACTCTGCATCGAGAAATGCTGCAAAGTCATCGCTGCTTGATGAGTGCACCGGAGAATCTGCCGTCAGACTCATCTGGCATGCCAGGCATGAATTAAGTTGATACACCAACATCTTTTTACTACCGTGTCAAAAACCCAAAACAATAAACCAACAGCTTTAAACAAATTCAATTCACATGTGGACTGCAACTTTGTAATTATTCTCTCTCTCTCTCTCTCTCTCTCTCTCTCTCTCTCTCTCTCTCTCACACACACACACACACACTATGAGGATATCACTAAGGCATAAAGCTCAATCGCATTGCAGAATTGAAAAGACAACCCATATAAACAAACTTAATGAGTAATTATTAGTTTATAATTCAGTAAAGCATTCCAAAAATGCGACATGATTTTATCAAGTTCAATGTTCAAATTTCAGCTTTGTCAGATAGAAATCTAATCTACAACTCATTCACCTCTCTGTAGCCCTAATTCTCATTCTTATAAATCTTCACTAAAGCCCCAAACAACCCAGCAATAATTCTACATAATATTAACTAAAAGGTACTAGTAAACACACACAAAAAATAGCCAATTCAGATCAATTATTCAAAAATTTTCCCAAGGTAAAAAAGCTAGAAACAGAAAGTGGTTAATAAGAATCGAAACAACAAACACAGAGAGAACAATGGAGTTTACAGGGACGGAGAGAGAGTGATGGAACCTGAAATCACCGCCGGCGAGATTTCACAGGCGCAGAAAGGGTTTTTAGCGTTTATAATGTTTGGACGAAGGGCTTTTCAACTTCAGATGAAAAATTGAAAGTTAAAGACAAAAATACGTTGATTTGAGATTTAAGAGTGATCTGATTTTATTTTAATTTTTTGCAATAAGAATGATCAGATTTATATTAAGAGAAATAAATTTATTAGACAAAAAGTTTAGGCATAATTTCAGAGAGCTCCTCAAGTTTTATTTCTATAGTACTAATATCCCTTTTAGTTTACAATATTATATTTACTTCTTTTGTTTTAAAACTACTTTCGCGTTCGGTTCAGAGAGCACTTTTTTTGTTGAGAATTCCTCGTTTTCCTTCGTGTGAATTCCCTAGTGGCGAATTCAAAACTTGTGGGGCCCTATCTATTCCATCACTCGAGCAACGAAGAAAACCCTACCCTTCGGACTCCATATATCTTTTGACTCTATATATGTGGGCACCTGATATCTATGAGGTTCACGCACCCCGGTTACAGCATTCCTTTCTATTACGCTTAATTAGTTACCTGAATTAAAGAGGACTCTTGAATAAGTTGACTTCGCCTGGGCGTCATCTTTCCTTTCATTCACTAGTTGAGTACTTCCTCCTGTCAGATAGAAGCTTTTCAAAGGGTGCTTCGCTTCCAGCTCTTCTTGATTTTTTAAATAAATTTTTTAAATTTTATTTAACAGTAATGTAAGAAAAATAAACTTTGGCTAATTTGTCCTTACAGATTATACTATTTGTTTAATTAATTTTGTAAACTACTTTTAGTTAGAGTAATCGTTTACTCTTAGTTTCTGATAACAATTGAATTTATATGTGGTTTTAAGGATACATTTATTCGTTGTTTGTATCAAACTAAATCACGTATCCTTAAAACCACGTATAAATTCAATTGTTATTCGAAACTAAGGGTAAACAGTAATCTTGTATACTTTCTCAGGAATTATCGAGCTAATTATTACTTACTTCAAGTCACCAGAGTCTTGAATTTTTTTCAAGCTAAAAAGGGAGTTGCTATTTCCCTAGCTCTCTGAAGATTTAATTCCTAAGGGAGAGAACTACATACATAAGCCAAAACTAGAACAAAAACGAGAGTTAAATATCCCAACAACTAGATTTGTATCAAAAGACAATAATGCAGTATGTCGCATCGAACTCCACAAAATAAGATTACCTAATTTGCAAAGCAAAGACATGAAATTTGCAGAAAAATCCCAAATTTGTTTGCTTTGCGGAGAAGATCATGACAGAATCTTTCCATAAATTTGTTTCATTTAATAGAATTGGACTGATGGCTGACCCTGGTTCAAACCCCGTCATAATTAGGAAGTGTTTTGAATCTCCTTTTACACGGTCCTCATTCGAGTCTTAGCTTCATCATACGTGTCCTTAATAGTGTTAATGTAAGCAACGGGAACACCTCTAGCCTCCAAACATCTCCACAGAACCTCCCTTGGCACTTTATCGTAAGCCTTCTTTAAGTACACCATGTGTAACACTACTAGAAAACAGCGTTTTTGCGACCAAAAATTAGCGACCAACGTTGGTCTGTCACCAAAAGGGACCAACATTAGTCGCAAACTTAGAAAAAAAATATAAAAAAAACTTAAAGCAATTAGCGACCAACAGTGGTCGAAAATTGGTCGGTAAATTCGTCAACATGTTGACCGGACTGGTTAGACCAATCTGGTCAAAGAAAATTCACAATTGGCGACCAACTTTGGTCGCAAATGTGGACCCACATTTAACATTTGCGACCAATGTTGGTCACTTATTGAAGGAAAATTCTATGGGAAGATTAGCGACCAACGTTGGTCGCTAATCTGAAAAATTAAAATAAATCAGATTTTGATTTTTCGACCAACGTTGGTCACTTATTGGAGGTCGCTTATCTGGAAAATTAAATTAAATCTGATTTTCTTTTTGGGACCAAAGTTGGTCGCAAATATAAATGTATATATATTTGCGACCAAAGTTGGTCGCTTTCTTGTTAACATTTTACCAAAATTAAACTCAATTTTGTATTTACTGCATGTCTAAATAATGTAAATGTAAGCCATTAACGCTTTTGTAATACAAGGGATTAATATACAGTTAAGTGTACTACGGAGCGTGCGTGCAATACATTTAGTATATATAAACTATACTATATTATACTATATGTATATCGAATATAACTTTAATATTTATATATATATATATATATATACACACCTTGATATATCGAATATATATTGATATATAATACACTATACAATATAATATACTATAGCATAGTGTATTG
>MCJB01000635.1:0-18387 GCA_002018475.1 Nicotiana obtusifolia | reverse complement strand
TATATATATATATATTTAAGTTGTTGTTGGGTTCTTGTTAGTGTCGTATTACAGCCTTGTCGGCCTATTATTCATATTACATGTCACAGATGCTATGGTTGGTTCACTCGGGCCTTCGGGTGCCGAGTGCCGGCCACACTCCCCAAAGTTGGGGTGTGACATTTTTAGAAGGTTTTGGCTCTATTTGTCAAAAGTTGACAACTTGAAGAATTAAAGATTTCATAGGTTTGATCGGAAGTTGACTTTAGTGTTATTGGATTCCTATAGGTTTTAAGACCTTGCATATGTTCATTTAGTTGATTGGAACTTGCGCAAAGTTTGATTGTGATTCGGAATATCTAAGTGTGACTTAGACGAGTTTGACGAAGTTAGAATGGTTGAAAGTTAAGAGAATATTTTTGATCGTTGATTCTTGATTTTGATGTTATTTATGATTTTTTAGCCATTGGATAAGTTTGGATATTGTATTTGAACTTGTGTATGATTGGACGGGGTCTCGAAGGTCTCGAGGGATTCGAGTGTGTTTCTATGTCTTTTAGAGCAGCTAAGTTATTGGTATTTTGCAGTACTTCGCGATTGCATATATAGGCCTACGATCGCGTGAAGGATCTTGGCCAGCTGAGTATTTGTGATACGCATTTGCAGTCAGTGGATGGCATTCGTGTAGTATGTTTCGAAGATAGAGCTATGTGCTTCGCATTTGCATAGTAAATTTTGCGGTTTGCAAATTATTGGAAGTATGTTCTCCACGTTTGCATGGTCATGATTGCGTTTGGATTGAGTCGAATCAAGCTGGGGGCAGGTTGGCCTTCGTGTTTGTGGATGGGAGCTCGTGTTCGTGTAAGGTTGATTGGTTGGCTTTCGCGATCGCGGGCCTATGTTGTGATTATGAGATTTTTACCCATTCTTTCATTTTTTAAGCCTTAGACTTTGAGAGGGGCGATTTTTCATAGAGTTTTCGTTCAATGTAACAGGGCAAGTAATTACTACTTATTTATGATTATATATCAAGAATCTATATGGATTTCTACACCTAAATATGAAAATTTGAAAGGAAAATTTAGAATTTTTATCTACACTTTAAGAAAGTATTTTGGAGATTTGAGTATCGATTTGGATACGATTTTAGAAAGTAATTATATATTTGGACTCGATAGGTTATATGCCATCAGATTTCGGGCACGCTGGCCTGGATTGACTTATATTTTATTTTTCGAAAATTCATCAACGATCAAATCTTTGTGGATTGAGATCGCTTCCTATAACAATGTTTGACTTTCTTGGTCAATTTTTGTCTTGGATCTACGTGACTGGAGGGTTAGAACAAGGTTTTGACGTGATTTGGGGTCGAAGCTAGCCGGAAAAGAGGTAAGTCTCTCGACTAACTTGTTTAGAAGGAAACCACTTAGGATTGACTTGATTGCTATGTGTTTAAGGTATTGCTGGTAGTGTATATGCAAGGTGGCAAGCATATATGCATGCACCAAGTTTATATCATGTCCGGGGTAGAATTGAGATACTTTATGACTTGTTTTGATTATGTGGTCATCTTGATTTATGATTTGTTTGACTTATATATCTATGTTTTCTCTCTTATTCATGCTAGAGATTATGCTTAAATTTATGATCATTTGTGAAGGCATAAGAGCTTATTCTTCATATATTGAATTGCTTGAACTATCCGCAGCTATACAGAAATTCCATGAGCACATATCAAAATGATTATTATTATGCCTTATGCATCTTTTATCTATAATTCTTGGGCATATGTACATGTATTATGAATGAGATTGTAGAACAAGAGGTAAGGTCGTGCGAATGAAGTAAAATTATAGCACACATGACATGATGAGCGAATATTTGATTATAAGCATAAGTAAGGGTGTAGATCAAAGGGAACAAGGTTTGGAAGTAAGAACACAAGAGGTATTAGGGTTTTCATTTCATTTTCTGCATGATTTGGTTTAGCTATGTTCTAACCATTCTTCTTAATCTTTTAAGGGATTTTCAAGGGAAATGTCACAATTTATTGTATCCTTGTATAATATTCAATTCCATATGTGAAGTACGAAAGAAAATAGTTTAGGTTGGAATTGCAAAACACAACAAAAACAAAAGGGCAAATCACAAATTTGGCCTATGCGATCTGGACTTCCCTTTCTTCCGTTCCTTTGATGTTTTTATGTATACCTTACCCACATATGATCCTAATAGATTAATTTAAGATTATATAAGCTTAATTTTCATGTTTTAAATCATATATTATACCTAAATCATATTTAGACTTTCATGTCACAAACTAGCTACTATGAGTCGACATTACATTCATAATTCTGTTTTGTCGATCATTTGACACTATTGTGGATAACTAGATCTACTTTAGTTTTATGTTATAATCTTGGCGGGGTATCCATTCCCGTGTATATTATGGTGCTTGATGTTATTTTTGGGATCATCCAGTTTTAGGGGAAACTCTGCCGAAATTTTGAAAATTCGAAGAGTTGGAAAAATCTTGAGTTCCTTGGTTCTAAATTGATTATAGAGGGAACCTAATGAGTTAATTAACCTTAGTATCTCATGTACATACTCAGTTTATCCCTAAAATGGGGATAGTCTCCTCTGTCCAACTTACGGACGACGAGCGTCCAATTACGTTTGTGATTCCATTTATGATTTTCTTCAAGATCTCTTGAGTCCATATGATGTTGCCACAAGTGTTATGCCTCATACATGCTTACATTGATTATGTTGGAGGTATATATCCCATAGCACCAGCGAGGCCTATTGATTATATGCTGGGGGAGAGAGCCCATAACGCCAGCGAGGCCTATTGATTATATACTGGGGGAGATAGCCCATAACACCAGCCAGACATGTTATATGCGTATATATTTACCCGCTAAGGGGATATAGACCATAACACTAGTCAGGCATGTTATATACGCGTATATAGCTACAGTTTGCATTGCATGACTATACACGAGGCTAGTGTATTTTACAATTACCTGAATGGGGGGGGGGGATATAGCCCATAACACCAGACATGTACAGATTCAGATAGTTGTTCAATTTCAGCACAATTTCAGCTTAAACTTCAGTTTAGTTCCAGATCAGTTTCTAGTTCAGACTCTTGTTCAGCTTTCAGCTTATATTCATATTTCCATCTTAAAGTCATAATTTAGTATGCTTTACATATGATTTCCATGCTACATACCTTGTACATATCATACTCGCGTCCCTTCCGGGGCACTGCATTTTATGCCACGCAGGTATAGATAGATCAAAGTTTGAGCCATATTAGTGGGTCATCCACCAGCTGTTGGAGTCACTCCGCTTACTCCAGGAGTTACTTATCTTTTGGTATGTGTAAAATCAACTAGTTTGGGTATGATGGGGCCCTGTTCCATCTAATACTTTTTCAGTTCAACGCTCCTAGAGGCTTGTAAATATGCACTTGTGCACTTATTTTTTTTTATATATGTTAGCTTGTGTTAGCCTAGTCAGCTTTTCAGATTGTATAGTCTTTATCAGCTATACTTATGCATGTTCTGTTTATCTGTTTATATTCATGATTAGTAAATTATCAGCAAGTTTAGTAATTATCAACACTTAATGTCGGTTATCCATCATGGCCCTAGGCTGGGTCGTGACAAATATGGTATCAATGCAATTCAGTCCTAGGGTGTCTACATGCCGTGTCTAGTAAAGTCTTGTTTATGGGTGTGTTTCATGCCACACTTATAAAGAGGAGGCTATAAGGCATTATAGATTATCCTTCCTTCTTCTCTAGATCGTGCAATAGATCTATTTTATAAGAATTCAACCTTCTGACAAATGTTTTTATGTAGCGATGCTGCCAAAGAGACTCACAGCTGCTCAAGGGCAAAATCCTTGCTGGACAGGGTAGTAGTAGAGTACCCCCTGAGTTAGATAAGCAAGAGGAGACAAACATGAGGTTCCGTACGAAGCTTCACAGAACTGTCGATTGAGGGAGAGGTTAGTGGCAATCCAGGTACCACACCTCTAGCTCTTCAACACGACGACATGAGAGAGGCTGTCGGTTTTTTGACTAGCATTGCAGCTACTCAGGCCATATAGCAGCAAACATGTCCTCAGTGTGAAAATAAGGGTTCTAGGATCCGTGATTTCCTCAGATTAGAGCCTCAAGTTTTCATGGGATTTAGTACAACAAAGGATCCCCAGGATTTCCTAGGTAGAATAGCCAGAGCCTTTAGAGTTATGCATGCCACAGATAGAGAGTTAGTTGAATTGGTAGCATATAGATTACAGGATCTAGCAGCAGGTTGGTATATCACTTGGGAGATGTATAGGGGAGAAAATGCTGCTCGAGCTACAAGGCGGGAGTTATTAGAAGCATCCCTCCGCCATTACTTACCTACAGAGACACGGAGAGCACGATTGGATCAGTTCCTTTCATTGAGATATGGGGTATGAGTGTTGTAGAATAGAACCTATGCTTTAATTCTTTGTCGAGGTTTGCTCCTGCAGTTGTATCATACATGGAGGACAGGGTACACATGTATGTAATGGGACTTGGTCCTCAACTAGTAAATAAGTGAATGATCATATCTATGCAGTCAAGTGTGGACATTGCACGTATTCAAGCATTCGCCTTAGCACTTGAGGAAAGAAAACATAAGTAGAGGGCTGACAGAGATAAAAGCTCTAGCAAGAATGGCAATTTTTTTGGTTCATTCGGTGAGACATTTGGTGCTAGTAGACTGTAGAGTGTCAGGTCGCCAGCAACTAGTACTCCTTCAAGATTTCAGGGCTGAGATCAGATCGACTCCTGCAGTCTAGAGATGGGTGGTTCACTTTATCTTAGGTGTTCTGACTGTGGTAGACGCCATTTGGGCCGATGCTAGTTGGGAGTAAATGCATGTTATGTTTGTGGCAAGTTAGGCCATTTTATGAGAGATTGCCCATTTAGTGGTGGCAGTGGTGCAACTGAAGCAGCGAGATCTGTTGTAGCTTCTTAGCACCAACACGCCCCTATGGGCAAGTTCCCCAAACACCAACGAGCCGTGGTAGAGATCCTATAGCAGGTGGTCCTAGAACCACACCTATGCTCTTGTTAGTCATTAGGATCGGGAGGCTTCACTAGACGTGGTTACAAGTACTTTATCAGTGAATTTTCATAATGGTATGTGTTGATAGATCCTGGTTATACACTATCAGATGTTATTCCCTTTGTTGCTACTAATTTTGAGATAGAACCAAAAGCTATTAAGCCTTTTGAGGTAGCCACCCCAATTGGTGGTTCACTAGTAGTTAGGCATGTTTTTAGAGGTTGCACGGTGGTGATTGGTGACTGTAGTACTACAAATGTCTTGATAGAGTTAGAAATGGTTGACTTTGATGTTATACTTAGTACGGGTTGGTTGTCTTCTTGAAAGAAGGTCCAGTTTAATTTTCCAGAAGGGTCAGTTATAGAATGGAAAGGTGTTTCTGCATCACCAAAAGGTAGATTTATTTCGTACCTTAAGACAAGGAAAATGATCGCCAAGGGAATGCTAACTCTTGAATCAGTTACAGTAGTAAATAAGTTCCCTCACATATTTCCAGATGAGTTTTCAGGTCTCCCTCCAAAGCGAGAAATTGACTTTCCCATCGATATAGTGCTGGGCGTGAAACCAATATTTATTCCTCTTAAAGGATGACACCAACAGAATTAAAGAAACTTAAGGAGTAGTTGAAAGATCTGTTAGAAAGGGTGGGTTTCATTAGACACAACACTTTTCCTTGGGGAGCACTAGTCTTATTTTTGAAAAAGAAATATAGCCCTTACGCATGTGAATAAATTACAGACAGCTAAACAAGGTCACGATTAAGAACAAATATCCCCTTCCCAAAATTAATGACTTCTTCGACCAACTTCAGGATGCCAAGTGCTTTTTGAAGATAGACTTGAGATCAAGTTACCATCAGGTTAAAGTTAGAGACGACGTGATGTCTCTCTTGAGGTTGTAAAATAACGTAAGGATATCTATAGTGCTAGCAAGTAAAATGAAGGTTGAGAGTAGTATGAATAGATACGTGTAGGTCGCAAGCTAAAGTATGGTAGAACGACAAGGTTTTAGGTATATTGGAGTGATGATAAGAAAAGGTGAGCGAGGAGGTGATGAGAATAGGTAAGGCCTCGAATTGAGCCCATGAAAACAAGAGACCTGATAGTTTTCATAAGTTATAGAAAGCTCAGTATAGCCTGAATGAACTCAGAGGAGGTTAAGACTGGGAGCATTTAGAAGAGATGGAATGTTGCCCTGGTAATAGAATAAAAGTATAATTGTGATAAATGATAAGAGGACGTTTAGGCCTTCGATTGAGTAATGATTCGAAGAGAAGGAACTTCATGAATTGCACGGGATTAGAATCCCCACATATAATGAATCACATTAAGATGGGATCAGGCTGTCATTCTTAAGATGAACAGTAATGAAAAAGCATTAAAGAGCTTAGATTTATACTTATAGGATGAAGATAAGCTGTAAGAGAGTAACTTGGAGTTGGAAGACCTCAGTAATAATAAACCAAAGTAAGTGTTATGATATAATATGACCTACCTAGATGCAGTAAAGATAATCGAGGCTATGAAACAAAATATGGTAATAGTCATACGTTTGACAAAGTACTAAGCGAAGAACTTCAGTACATCTATAAATGCCTATAATTCTGTATATATTCACAAAGTGCGAGGAAAAAGGAGAAAAGAGTCACATAGGCGCATGTATAAGGACATAATAATACAAGATGCATGACAGAAGGTAGCAACAGTTACAAAATTGGAAGAATTCTAACCACAGGTCGTGGTGTGAGAAAGAGTCCTGGGGGGGGCGGGGGGAAATGCCTGGCCTTTGAATTTACTCGCAGAATAGTTGCATATAATGGAAAGGAAAGTATAAAAGTATTCGTATGAGTTGTAGGTTATAAGAATGATAAGCATATTAGTAAATATTCGGGGAGAATGTTCCAAAGGGGGGAATGATATTACGTACCATGTTTTTGTACGTAAAAGTATGTTGTAAGTCAGTTGATGTATGCTTAAAAATTAAATCATATTTAAAAGTATATAAAGTAAGTTAATCATGTTATCTTTGGATTTTACAAATATTTAAGATCATGAACTGCAAGTACCAATAGGGTTGGAAGGTTTAGAAGCTAAACAAATTGAAGAAAATAAGTTACGTCGAAACGACAAGTTGGGAGTGTTATAAACCGTACTATTAGGGTGATACTAGGGTGATTAACATGATAAGGAGGTGATATTATAACGTATTTTAGTCATATTATAGTCGTGTATTATGGTTTAAAGTCAAACGAGTTAGGGAACAAAAGTCGTCAAAAGTTATCGCAAGTTATATTCATAATTTTACTTAAAATTTAGGTCTAATGCTATTTTCATCAATGTAATTGGAATTAGGGGGTGATCCACCCAACAAATTGAAGATTTATTAGTCTACTTTTCAATATATTAAATTTCTCGTCAATACGATGTCGGAGTGGAGATATATTTGCATTTTCATGAGACTACGTAAGCAGCTCTTTTTGGGACCCACAAGGTCGCTTGAGGAATATCTTGATATATAAAGTTTTAGCCTTCCTCTCTAAGTCTCATTTCGACTGAAATCAGACCTAAATATCTTCTTTATACATCCTAAACACATCCCTAGGATTTTTGTCACAACCCAAAACAACCCCATTGTGATGGCGCCTATCATAGTACTAGGCAAGTCGACTACTCAGACATTTCTTATACTTTTAAACTTGAAATATATGAAAACAACTTAATTAAAGGAAATTATTTTAAAAGAAGGATAGGAAGTCATAACTCAATACAAATCTCTCCCAAAACGGGTGTCACCAAGTACATGAGCATCTATATAAAGATATAGACTGGTACACCATCGAAAAAATAAAACTGAAATAAATAACATGAAAGATAAGGGAGGAGAGTTAAGGTTTACAAACTCTCAGCAACTACCTCGATGATATCCAAATGTCTGGACTCCGCAATCAACAACCGTTGTGCCCGAAATGCCTGAATTTGCACATGAGGTGCAGGATGTAGCGTGAGTGCAACCAACTTAGTAAGTAACAAGACTAACTATTGGACTGAAAGTGGTGACGAGATCAATAAGTACAATTCAATATAGAATTTACAGTACAGAAATATCGGCATGCTTTCAAGTTTAATAAATGACTCAATACAATAAAAATAGATCAACTCAGAATGATACGAGGAATGTGACATCTCTATCTCTACAAGCCAATGTACATGCTATATGGGATGCACTACAATGGAAGTCTCATGAAGTCACACTATTAGAATACTCAATCACTTAGTACTATATATGACCAATCCAGCCCAGGGAAGATCCATCCCTCAATATAAATATCAACTGACAGTCAGTCACTCAGTACTGTATAGGGCCAATCCAGCCTTGGGAAGATCCATCCTTCAATATAAATAATTAGGCAAGATCCATTCCCAGGGAAGATCCATCCCTCAATGTGATATCAACTGCACTCATTGTGGGTGTGTAGACACGGGAGGGGCTCTTCAGCCTAAGATATAATGAGTCGAATCCAGGCATAAATCAACAAAATATGCTGTGGCGTGCAACCCAATCCCATGAATATCACTCAAACTCAGGCCCTCAGTCTAACTCAGTCATTAACCTCTCTAGTCTCTCGGGCTCACAAAATCATGAAATCTAGCTCGACATGATGATATGATTTATCAATGAATCAACAGAGACTAAGATATAATATGCAATGATAGATGTGAATGAGTACATAATTATAAATTAAACAAGTAAATCTAGAGCAACATGATCTCTGTGGGTCCCCAAAAATATAGGCACCTGGCTTAAGTATGATTTTAACATGAATCTCAGCTCAATTTCTCTAACATATGGAGGGTGTGCGGGTATTGACATGATTATTTGATTATGCAACTCCATGGGAATAATTAAGTCACAATTTCTATGGTGCATGCTCACACTCCCGTCATCTAGCATGTACTCACCTACATACCTATCATATAACGCGTAATTCAGGGAATTATACCCTCAGAAATAAGTTTAGTCATGCAAATCTCTACTCCAATACGCCCTTTCCTCGTGAATCGGCCTCCAAATGCCTCGAATCTAGCCACAAATAGTTCGACACAATCAACACGAGCTAAAGGAATCACTCCCATGAGAAAATGCTAAGTTATTAATCAAAAGTCAAAAAGTCAACTCAAAAGCCGGCCCCTAAGCCCACATCTCGGAATCTGATAAAAGTTACAAAATTCGAATATCCATTCAATCATGAGTCCACCCATACCAAAACTACTCAAATTCGATACCAAAATCTCAATCAAATCCCCAAAATTCGATCTAAGAACTTTCCTCCATTTCCCCCCAATTTTCCACCCCAAATCACTAATTAAATGATGAAATCAAAGACATAAACATGGAATTTAACCAAAACTAAGTAAGAATCACTTACCTTAATCACCTACTTGAAAATCTCTCCAAGAATCTCCTCCCACCGAGCTCCCAAAATCAAATTGTGAAACTGAACTCAAACCCTCGTTTTGAAATATTTAAGTTTCTGCCCAGTCGACCTTCATCGCGATCGCGGAAAATCCCATGCGATCGCGAAGCACAATAATGCTGCTCTCATGAATTAACCTTAATCGAAAAGAAATCCTCCGCGCGAACGTGAACCTTTGTTTCTTTAGACCTACGTGATCGCGTCCACCCTCACGCGATCGCAAAGCACAATCGCGAGTGAACCAGCTGCCTCCTCTCCTCTTCGCGAACACAGCTATACCCACGCGTTCATGATGCACTTCCTAGGATACTTACGCGATCTCGTAACCTATATCGCGCATGCATAGAGTAAAATCACCACCACCCCAAACAAGCCCACTTGATTGCGAAACTGTCCACATGATCACGTATAAGGAAACCAGGTACAAATTCCAGAAACTCTTCACTCATAACCCAGTCGGAAATTGATCCATTAACCATCCGAAACTCACCCGAGGCTCCCAATACATCAACCAAACATATCAACAAGTCCCAAAATATCACACAAACTTAGTCGAGCCTTCAAATCAATCAAACAATGCTAAATCATGAATCGCGCATCTATTCAAGCCTAATGAACCTTTGAACTTCTAACTTCTACCCTCAATGCTGAAACCTATCAAATCACGTCCAATTGACCTCAAATTTTGCACACAAGTTACAAATAACACCATGGACCTACTCAAACTCCCGGAACCCAAATTCGAGCCTGGTAACCACAAAGTCCACTCTCGATCAAACTTCCAAATTTTCAGCTTTCACTATTTCAAGCCTAATTCCACTACGGACTTCCAAATCACAATCCGAACATACCCTTAAGTTCAAAATCACCCAACAGAGCTAACAGAACCATCAAAACTCCATACCGAAGTCGTTTACATATAATTTAACATCCGGTCAATCATTTCAACTTAAGCTTTTAACCTTGAGACTAAGTATCTCAACTCATTACGAAACCTTTCCCGGCCCGAGCCAACTACCCTAACAAGTCACATAACAACATTTAAGTAAAGAATGAGCAGTAAATAGGGGAACGTGGCTCCAACTCCCAAAACGACCGGCCGGGTCGTTACATGCTCCCCCTCTTAAACAAATGTTCGTCCTCGAACAGATCTAGAAACATACCTGGAGTCTCAAATAGGCATGGATATCTACTCTGTATCTCCCATTCAGTATCCCAAGTAGCCTTCTCAACTGGCTGACCTCTCCAGCACTTTCACTAAAGCTATGTCCTTAGACCTCAACTTTCGAACCAACCGACCCAAAATAGCCACCGGCTCCACATCATAAGTCAAATCACCATCCAATTGAACCGTGTTGAAGTCCACAACGTGAGACGGATTACTGACATACTTTTAGAGTATAAAAACATGAAATATAGGATTCACACTCGACAAACTAGGTGGCAAGGCAAGCTTGTAAGCCAGCTCTCCAATCCTCTAAAGTACCTCAAAAGGCCCAATATATCGAGGGCTCAAATTTTCCTTTCTTCTCGGATCTCATAACACCCTTCATGGGTGAAACCTTGAGCAGTACCTTCACCCTATCCATGAAAGCAACATCCCGAACCTTCCTATTAGCATAACTCTTTTGTCTGAATTACGCCGTGCGAAGCCGATCCTGAATCAATTAACCTTGTCCAAAGCATCCTGAACCAAAGTCAATACCCAATGGACTAGCCTCACCCGGCTCAAACCAACCCATCAGAGATCGGCACTGTCTCCCATACAAAGCCTCATATGGAGCCATCTGAATGCTCGACTGATGGCTGTTGTTGTAGGCAAACTCCGTGAGTGGCAAAAACTGATCCCAAGAACCCCTGAAATCTATGACACAAGCTCATATCATATCCTCCAATATCTAAATAGTGTGCTTGGACTGTCCATCCATATGAGGGTGAAATGCTGTACTCAACTCAAACTGAGTGCCCAACTCTCACTGTACGCCTCTCCAAAACTATGATGTAAACTGCATGGCCCAATCTGAAATGATAGACATTAGCACACTGTGATGGCGAATAATCTTGCAGATGTAAATCACAGCCAATTGCTCTGAAGAATAGGTAGTCCCAATTGGAATGAAGTGCGTGGACTTGTTTAGCTGATCCACAAATACCCAAATAGCATCGAACTTCCTCGAAGTCTGTGGGAGACCAACTGTAAAATCCATGGTGATATGCTCCCATTTCCACTCTAGAATGTGTAGTCTCTGAAGCAATCCACCCGGTCTCTAATTCTCATACTTCACTTGCTAGCAGTTGAGGCACTGAGCTACAAACCCTACTATATCCTTCTTCATTCCCCTCCACCAATAATGCTGCCTCAAGTCCTGGTACATCTTCGCGACACCTGGATGAATGGAATACCGCAAATTGTGGGCCTCCTTAAGAATCAACTCACGTAGCCCATTTATATTAAGCACACAAATCCGACCCTGCATCCTCAACACCCTATCATCCCCAATAGTAACATACCTAGCATCACCATGCTGAACTTGTCCGTAAGGACAAGCAAATGAGGATCATCATACTGGCGCTCTCTAATGCGATCATAAAAGGAATATAGGGAAACCACACAAGCTAGAACCCAACTAGGCCCCGAAACATCTAATCTTACGAGCTGGTTGCCAAGGCCTGAACATGAACTGCAAGCGGTCTCTCACCAATACGAATGAATGCAAGGCTACCTATACTCACCTTCTTCCTACTCAAGGCATCGACCACCACATTGGCCTTCCCTGGATAATACAGAATGGAAATATCATAGTCCCTTAGCAGCTCCAACCATCTCCTTGCCTCAAATTTAGATCCTTTTGTTTCACCAAGTGCTAGAGACTCTGATGATCTGTAAACACCTCACAAGTCACACCGTAGAGATAATGCCTCCAAATATTCAATGCATGAACGATGGCAACCAACTCTAAATTATGAACATGGTAGTTTTTCTCATGAGGCTTCAACTTATTTGAAGCACAAGCAATCTCTCTACCCTCCTGCATCAAGGCACACCTAATACCGATCCAAGAAGCATCACAATACATTGTATAAGAGACTGAAGCTGAAGGCAAAACTAGAACTGGAGCTGTGGTCAAGGTAGTCTTGAGCATCTGAAAGCTCTCTTCACGCTCACCTGACCACCTGAAAGTAGCACCCTTCCGGGTCAATTTGGTTAAAGGCAATGCAATAGACGAGAAACCCTCCACGAAGTGATGATAATAACCGGCCAAGCTGAGAAAGCTACGAATCTCCGTAGCTGAGGACAATCTGGGCCAACTCTGAATCGCCTATATCTTATTTGGATCCACCTAAATCCCCTTACTAGACACCACGTGCCCCAAGAACGCCACCGAACTAAGCCAAAACTCACACTTGGAGAACTTGGCATAAAGCTTCTCCTCCCTCAGCCACTGCAACACAATCCTCAAATGCTGGGCATGCTCGTCCTCGCTACGAGAGTACACAAGGATATCATCAATGAATAGCATGACAAATGAGTCAAGATAAGGATGAAATACACCGTTCATCAAGTGCATGAATGATGCTGGAGTGTTCGTCAGTCCAAAAGATATCACAAGGAACTCATAATGGCTATAACGGTCCTGAATGCTGTCTTTAGAATATCCGAGTCCCGAATTTTACCCAAACCTTAAATCAATCTTAGAGAACAGCCTCGCCCCCTGAATCTGGTCAAATAGATCATCAAAACACGCAAAAGATACTTGCTCTTGATTTTAACTTTTTTCAACTGCCAATGGTCGATGCACATCCGCATAGTACCATCCTTCTTCTTCATAGAAAAAACCTGTGCACCCCAAGGCGACACACTAGGCCTAATAAACTCCTTATCAAGAAGTTCCTGAAGCTGTTCTTTCAATTCTTTCAATTCAGCTGGTGCCATACGATATGGAGGAATAGAAATGGGCTGAGTGCCCGGCACCAAGTCAACATATTTAGACTTTCATTTACAAGTTAGCCACTATGAGTCGACATTACATCCACAATTCTGTTTTGTCGGTTATTTGACAATATTGTGGATAACTGGATATCCTTTAGTTTGATAATATCATCTCGGACGAGTATCCATTCCCGTGTATATTATGGTGCTTGCTGTTGTTTTGGGAATCATCTAGTTTTAGAGGAAACTGTGTCGAAACTTTTGAAAATTCGAAGAGTTGGACAAATCTGAGTTCCTTGGTTCTAAATTGATTATAAAGGAATCCTAATGAGTTAATTAACCTTAGTATCTCATATGTTGTACGTACTCAGAATCTTGGCCTTTCTCTTTTATCAGCATGCTCAATTAACTCTAACTCTTTGTTGTTTTTGACATATATACCATATTTTTTAACATTCTACCTTTTGACCTAAGGCTCAAGTTGAACCAATAACTCACCTTCTCTGATTACGTATTAATTAAAATAACTAATAGGGTTCAAATATTTATAAGAAAAGGAAAAAAACTTCCGCCCACTAGTTAAACAAAACCATTTTCCCTTTCCAAGAAAAACTCTTTTGCCAAGCTAAACACACCATAAAACTCGAGCATGTATTGAACCAATATGAAGCAAATTAGTTTCATTAATTGACTAGCTAAAGGTCATGCGTCTTTTAAGAAAAATGAATTTATACCATAAAGGAAACGAAATATATATTGTTAATTCTTCTAATAATCGTTACACTTTTAAAATGCTTCTTTGCAAATCATATGATATTATTTTAACACAACAAAAGTCCTAAAATTGAGACCCATAAATGAGTCCTTTAATTAGATGTGTAATGACCTGATCGGTTGTTTTATGTATTTGAGACCCGTTTCCCTTTTTGAAACTTCCTGTGTGTGTATTCGTAGTTTTTATGACTTGTGAGGATAGTTGGTTTTTTCAGGGAGATTTTGAATTGATTTGGATCGATTGGTTCTTAGTTTAGAAGCTTAAGTCGGAAATATTTACCGAGGTTTGACTTTTGTGAGGATGACCTCGGAACGGTATTTTGAGGGCTCAAATAGGTTTGTATGTGATTTCAGACTTAGGTGTATGCCCAAAATTAGATTTCGATGCTAGGTTGATTTGGCTTGTTTTGCCGAAAGTTGACAATTTGAAGGTATAGAAAATTTTTAAGTTTGACCGTAGGTTGATTTTATGGCTATGAGGTTTGAATTTTTATTTTGGGACTTGAAATAGGTCTGTTTTGTAATATAAAACTTGTCTGCAAAGTATGGTATTATTCCGAGTTGGTTTGGTAGAAATCGAAAAATTGGTTAACATTCTAGTGATTCTTGAGTTTCATTGAAATTTTTATATGTTTTGGTGTCCGATTCGTGGTTTCAGATGTTATTTTGGTACTTTAATTGCGGAAGCGAGTTCGTATGATATTTCTAGACTTGTGTGAATGTTTGGTATGGAGCCCCGAGGACTCGAGTGAGTTTCGGATGTGTTTTGTATTGGTTTGGACTCGTTTCAGGTTGCTGGTGTGTTGGTATTGCAGGTATCGCAATTGTGAGCACCAGCATCGCAATTGCGAGTTGGCAGGGGGTCTCAGATATCATAGTTGTGACACCTTGATCGCAATTGCGAAGGTTGGTCTTTGGTGACACGACCCAATTTCCCCACCTGGTCGTGATGGCGCCTCTCATGAAGACAAGGCCAGCCGAACCAATCCAACTCTGCTCAAACATTTAAATAACACGAAGATAATATAAATATGTTTTAATAAGAGTAATTTACGGATGAAAATACATATAGCAAACCATCCCGACTACAGCCCTCAGATCGGGGTGTCACTAAGTCATGAGCCACTAGAGAAGGCCTAATGATAATATAACTATTACAATATTTGCAGCTACCTCGTAATCTCTGAAGCTCCGGTCCAGTAATAATATTCAGTACCTCTGAGTGGGACCGCTAACGCCTGAATCTGCACACAAGGTGCAGGGAGTAATGTGAGTACTTCCAACTCAGTGAGTAATAAACGTAAATAATAACTGTAGGTAAGAAATCACATAATGCGCAATAAAACATCTTAAAAATGGTAACCAATTGTAAAGTCGAGTAGAAAATCCTTTTAACGGGTAAACATGTACATCTTCCAAGCAAATATTAGGAAGAAACAGAAAACACTTTTAAAACCGCCCCTCGGGCTCACTGTCATTTAAAAAAAACATGCCTCTCGGGCTTAACATCATTTAAATCAGAAAAACCTTTTCAAAATCCGGTTACCAGTTGTCATTGTTACCAACTGTAACCTACAGTTGTCATTGTTACCAACTGTATTATCTACCCATCTTCGGTTATCAGTTGTCATTGTTTCCAACTGTAACCTACAGTTGTCATTATTACCAACTGCATTTTTTATCATTACCGGTTGTCATTGTTACCAACCGTGACCTACAGTTGTCATTGTTACCAACTGGGCCATTATGATGGGTATCCTGCGCTCACTGTGGGTGGTTCAGACTTCCGGAAGGGGCTTTAGCGGCCCAAGCGCTATATCATATCCCGTGGCGGCGTGCCACCCGATCCCATATACATCACATCCGTGGCGGCGTGCCACCCGATCCATTTAAAAATCATTTGAAAACATCATTTAGTTTTCAAAACCAAGTTCAAATAATGATTCAAAACATTTCAAATGCCCCTGAAGGGTTTATATAACCGGCGTGAAGCCCAATATCATTTTAGTAAACAAACAGTAAAATTACCCCTGAAGGGTTTACATAACCGGCGTTCAACCCATGTATGATTTCAGTAAACAACATTAATAAATTACCCCTGAAGGGTTTACATAACCGGCACGGAGCCCCAATACGGCTAAAAGCCCAAATCATTATAATTTCACATCAATTTCAAACAGTTAAGTAGTAAAAATCATCAACCGGGACGGACCAAGTCACAATCCCCAGTAGTAAACGACCCCACGCTCATCATCGAGCGTGTGCCTCACTTCATTAAAGCACTACGAGGTGCCTCACTACAATGGGATTTAGCTTGGAAAACAACATCTAAGAGGGATTTTAGGGTATAGAACACTTACCCAATGATTCTCGTAAGTTCTCCTCTCTATTTGTTCCAAATCTTACTTCAATCTTCCGTTCAAAAGCCCCCAAGTATGTCAAAGGTGTAGTAATCCTTTTCCTTGCAAGATTAATCGCGAAAATCTACTTTGCATGAGAGTTTTGGAGTTGATTTCTAGTGATTCCTTGCTTTTGTAAGAGTATTCTCTCGTGGGTGTGTGTTTTGTATCTCAGACGTGCAAAATGAACCCTAGGTTCTATTTAAATTGGGTCAGAAGTCGAGCAAAAGCACTGAAGTTGGGCCATTTCGCGACCCCTTAGTGCAAATTCGCGGTTCGCTTAACCCCTTCGCGAACCGCTTTTCTGCCGCGAAACCAACCAGAAAGGTTGTCCAACACACTGCCCGTGTTCGCGACGCCCAGGAGTATTTCGCGTTTTCGCGAAATGGTTTCGCGGTTCGCGAGTTCGCCGCGAAGTGGCCTGGCAAGTTGCCCAGGTCCACTGTTTGATTTCGCGATCCCTCTCACTCTTTTCGCGTTTCGCCGATTCAGTTCGCGGTGTGCGAACTGGCCACGAACTACCCCTCTCCCTTCTGCTTCTCTTCGCGATGGCTTAAGCCATTTTCGCGGCTCGCGAAAGCCTTCGCGTTTCGCGATATGGCCGCGAATCAGGTCAGTCCACTGACCTCTCTTTCTCGTTTTACTATTTTAAGTCTAACTTTTTTGTACGGAGTCCGATTTAGACGATTCTTTTTGCGACGGCTCCGTAATTTCAATACGGAGCTAATTCTTCAAACAAAATCAAATTCGGAGATCGTTTACTGATTCTAATATCAGCTAAACCAGAAGCAAGATACTTGTCGCCTTCTTACGCGACGAATTAAGTCCCGTTAACGATCCGAACCCGACCAAACGAAGTACGAATGGTTTGAAAATTTCCACGCAAGTCCAAGATTACATAAGGAACCTACTGCAACTTTCGGAATCCCATTCCGACTTTTGGATCAAAATTCGACCTCTTAATCGGAAGGTCGAACCTTATCGATTCAAGCCTAGCCTTATCCGGGCCCACAAGATATATTACGAGTTCATTTCCACAACTTACATTTCGATTATTATAATTTGAGGAAATAAATTGGGGCGTAAAACAGGTCATTACATTCTCCCCCTCTTAAACAAACGTTCGTCCTCGAACGGGCTAAGAAGCATACCTGGATTTTCAAAGAGTTGTGGATATCTGCTTCGCATTTCATGTTCAGTCTCCCAAGTAGCTTCCTCCACAGGTCGACCTCTCCACTGTACTTTTACTGAAGCAATTTCCTTTGATCTCAACTTCCGAATCTGACGATCCAAAATCGCCACCGGCTCCACCTCATAGGTTAAGCCATTATCCAGCTGAATCGTACCATAGTCCACGATATGAGATGGGTCCCCAACATATTTCCTAAGCATGGAAACATGAAATACCGGATGTACACTCGATAAATTGGGTGGCAAAGCAAGTTCATATGCCACCTCCCCCACTCGTTGAAGTACTTCAAACGGTCCAATATACCGGGGACTCAACTTGCCTTTCTTTCCGAATCTCATAACACCTTTCATAGGTGAGACTTTTAGCATAACTTTCTCACCGACCATGTAGGACACATCTCGAACCTTCCTGTCGGCATAACTCTTTTACCTCGACTGTGCTGTACGAAGCCTTTCTTGAATTACCTTCACCTTCTCGATAGCATCCTGAACCAAATCAGTCCCCAATAGTCTATCTTCACCGAGCTC
>MCJB01000634.1:0-10391 GCA_002018475.1 Nicotiana obtusifolia | reverse complement strand
AAAATGGACCCCAATTTTATTACCTATATTGTAAAATTATTATCATTATTAAAAAGATTCAAGATTTATGTTTTTTTTGGGAATGTGATAAAAGGTTATTTCGATAAATGCTTGAATTTCATAATAAATATGCAATATGTAAAAAAGAACAATTTGATGACGCTATTGACAATTAAAAAAATAAAAATGAAGTCTCTTGTAGTATCTTTTAGAGTTGATATTTGTTATAAAGAGTGGATCAAGCCACTTTTTAAATTCATTAGACTTGAACTACTCCAAATGTATGATTATATTTTAACATGTACTTAGCAAAGTGAGATAATTAGATGATGAGAACTTATAAAAAATAATCTTAACTATGGATGTTAATATTGTCGAAGCTTTGGTGAGTAGAGTTATCTCGATGGTAGGAGCTAGCAAGTAGCCCAGTGCCTTGAGATAAGTACAAGATGGTCTAAACACCATCTTTACAAAACAAAAATAAAAAAAATTAAGATTTGGCTTTAGGCCACCGATATCGTTGAACCACCTCTGTATCAGTTCTTATTCCTCAATACTCTTCAAGCTTGAACTTATATGTTAATTAATGATCTCGGATGTTAATTCTCCAGTGATTATAACATAACATTTCGATAGCCTACCACTAATAGACGCGTACTCCAAGTTCACCGTGAACCTTTCAATGGTTTGACATTGTGGCAGAAATAGCCTCAGATTACACCCATTTGCTTGCATGCATGATTGATATGAAGATACTATCTATTTGCTTGTTATAATAAAGCACACAGAAGATATTTTGTATGTATGTGTCCTAGCAAACATATATAATCGATGCCTTTAGTCCTACTTACTCTCAAGCAGGGTGGGTGCTAATCTGCTGATATGTATTAGCATTAGTGAGCTCTCACAAATATTAGTTCATTAGTGTAGAAAAGACCAGCAGTTGGTACTACTAGCTAGTCTAACTTCTACCGCATGAAACACATGTTTGTGATATACGCTCACTCTTGTAGTTTTCAGGGGATTTTGCATCTAAGAGGTAGGCCTGCAGTTGCTTATGACCAACAAGGACTTGTCTTTGCAGTGGCAATGGAAGGGGGTGCCGTCAAATTGTTCGATTCAAGATCGTACGACAAGGTTTGTGCCTCTAAAGTTCAGCTTGCTTACGATTACAGATAATGAATTTGGTCATGTCCTATGATATGTAGGGACCCTTTGATACCTTCCTAGTTGGTGGAGACACAGCTGAGGTTTGTGACATAAAATTCAGCAATGATGGAAAATCAATGCTCTTAACAACTACTAGTAACAGCATCTATGTCCTTGACGCCTATGGAGGAGAGAAGGTTACTTTTCCATCAGAATTCTTTCCTCTGTCTGCTCTAGATTCTCTTTTTTTGTTCCTCGTATTTTCCATGATGTTTTACGAACTTATCCAACACTAAAAGACTCAACTATTTACTGGTGCAGCGGTGTGGGTTTAATCTGGATCCCTCCCCGACAGCAATGGAGGCAACCTTTACACCAGATGGCCAATATGTTGTTTCAGGTATTAGATTAAATTCTTTGAGCTTATTATTGACTGTAGAAGAATTCTCCTATGTTATTGTTAGGACTTAGATATTAGACTTAGTGGGTTGGTGTTAGGATACCGTAAGTTAACCCTGAGCATGCCGAGGTCTTGATCTCAAGCAAATCAAATGCTTATTTGAAAGTGAACGTGATAAAAAATTTAGCTGTCTGTATTACTTGGAGATTTTCAATAAGATAGCAAGTTGTATATCGGTGCTTTCCTTGTATTGCAGCTGGAAAAACTTTTATTTATCTGAAAACATATTATTAAATTGTGGGATGACGATTTATATGATCAAGTAAACCGTTAAGCCCTGGTATGTCTGGGAGTCTGTGTTGTTGATTGGATGTTGATTGAAATTGTTGAAATTTTTAACACCAGAGTGTAGTCGAAGCTAAAATTTCCGAGACCTTTTTTTCTCTTGGTTTCCAAAGTTTTCGAAAATGAAAGTGCCATTTTGTGATAATGTACCAATGTTGCGTGATATTGCCTTTCATTATTGAGATAATATGTCAATATTGTGCGGTATAAGTATCTAACATAATAATTTCAAGACTTATCGAGAGCGATGTTATGTGCACCAAGGAAGTTTGTTACGCTTTTCAACAACTTTTGTGATGTAAGAAATAAATGCACTTTGTCCGCAAGGGAGTGACAGAGTGGTTGAGGTGTAGGAGTAACAAATTGGATTTCTCATGTTCTAAACCTTGCTACAACGATCATTATAAACCCACTTTGCTCCAGCCTCAGTGTGTCGGTTTACCTGGCATTTATGCTTGTGGACTGTAGCAGGCTGCCAGATGAATTAGTTGAATGTGTGCAAGCTATCCGGGGACATAACCGCCGTCAAAAAATCTAATGCACTCTAGGAATATCATAGTAGTATTAAATACTTCCAGAATGCCTGCCCAATCTTTATACCTTTTTGGTCCTATGTTGCTGGAATCTTTCAGCCTGACCTTGGGAAACAAACTCATGTTAGTTGCAAGTTGTGCATAGGTTTCATTTGGACGCACTACACAAATGTTAACCATCTTGTTCTTGCATGAGCTTGTTTTTAATTTCTACCTTTCAGTGATTAAGGATCATTACTGCTCAAATAAAAAATAGATAAGAGTAAGAGAGAAAGAGTATTGATGAGCGCAAAACACACACTTAAATATGCTCGCTAGTCGAATATAGTATAACAATAATATCGTATCCACAGGGATTGGAGTTAAACAATATTATCGTTGTTGTAGCTAGATTGCTATCCAAGATAATCAACAATTTAGAATTATGTGATTAAAAACTAAAATTAACTAAGAATCTAAAGCTAATTGACGAATGACAATCAAAACAAAAGTAAGCAAGGAAGATATCAATGGGAGAAAAATAGGGATTGATTGGATAGGTGTAAAATAAATGCCTGGGATTTGACTCTAGTTAACTCACTTCTAATGTTCAAGTGAGTCTCTCGAATTCACTGAATTATTAGTTCAAACGTTTAGTAGAAACTCCTATCTCGATTAAGTCTCAACCTCGTAATATGAACCAATTTAAGCTCGGTGAAGATATGCACGACTTCGTAGTGGATTGATCTTTAGGAGAACTTCTTTCGATTATCCTCCTAACTAGGTTTAATCAACAATTCAACTAGCCTCTTTCGATTACTAAAAAGAATTAATGAATTGAACCAACAAGATAATGCAAAGATATCACAAGTTATGCCTCTCTCGATTACATGAACATGTGAATATATATGCAACTGTTAAAACATCCAAAACAATTCAATACATAAAAACTAGAATTATAATACACAAACAAATATCAATACACCAAATCTATCAAACCCTAAAGGGAACTACTCCATAGATATGGAGCAATTCATCACAAATATGTTTAAAGTAAAGGAAAACATGAAACGATCCAAACTCTTGTCTTGAGTGAGGATTGAATGATGAACTCTTTGTGCTTTTGCTTCTCCACCTCCTCCTTCGCCTCCTTAGGTCTTAGATGTGTCAAAAGTTCAGGAAATAATGTTTTCCCATGTATTTATACCAAGTAGGGTCGGGCCCAAACAAAAATACCTTTTCCTACGCGAAATAGGACATTTACTCAGTAAAAAAAGCACAGGCGCGTCGCATGGGGCGACGCACCATGCGGGGCATTAGTGGGGAAATCCAGAGAGTTGTTTCTGACAGGCAGCAGGACTTTTGTACAAGCGCGGCGTGCCACGCGCCGCCCCACGCGCCGCGGATGTGTTGTTTTCTTAGAGTACGGATTTTTTTTGACTTTTTGATATCCAGACGAGGTTTTCAACCTCCAAGCGCGATCCCGGCTTTATCCCTTGGGCTTTTACTCAGACTTCAAAGCTCCAAATCACTCGAATTCATTTCGTAACATCTACATAGCTCGAAATCCTGCTACAAGGGATAAAACGTACTATTAGTGCAAAACACTATCAATTAAAGCTCAATACGAATAAAGTGCTCTAAATTAGAGTGCAATAAGCGACTAAAACACGAGATTGTAGCCTACCATCAACACCCCACACTCAAACCATTGCTCGTCCTCGAGCAATCAAACTACACTTTATATAGACACGACCTTTTTAAACAACTCTCATAACTCATCACACCATGAATATTTAAAATAGTCTAAGCACAATAGTGTAACATCTTCACCTCAAGATTTGACTCAAAAGCACCACACATTATTTATAACCCGCTCACTTACTCTAACATAGAGGTCAAGCATTACCTTTCCTTCGTGAATCAAGTGCCCTCACACAACAATAAAGAGCAATTCCACATACAATGAAATTCAAGAACAATTAGGAACTCAAGATAGAAAGAATTCTCACTCAGAAACAATATTCATATTCCACAAAAGACGTACCATAGGCTTGCCCGTATTGTACTACTCAACTAATCGAGTTCATTCAGTCAAGGATCAAGTAGGACTTTAATTGGTTGTAATGTAGGCTGTGGGACGGGTAGGATAATTTAGATATAAGAGTTATTACACCTCCCTAAGCACTTTAATACATACATTTCATTGTTAAAACCCCACACTTATGTCAAACCAAAAACTCCACCTTCACCCTACTATACATTAACTCCCTACTTCTTTAAGCACAATTACATCAAGAGTTACCACTTATCAAAGAATATTTTGCACAACAATACAATATATTTTTTTTCTTTTTCAATTCAAGTGGCTCTTATTTTTCAAATCAATGCACCTTCTTCCTTGTTTCATTAGTTCCACTCAAAAGCCAAACCAACCACCCTACACTTCAACTTTTAAAAAGTTCATAACAAATTTAAGTGCTCATGAGAGGTATACGGTTCAAATAGATGGTCAATTCAAACAAATGGGTAACGCTTGTAATGTGGTTGCCAAAGAAACATGATCACTGGCTCAAAGGGGTTAACTAATATACATAACAATTAGGTGAGTAAAAGCATATAACTGACTCAACAAAGAAACGGCTAAATCACTTTCAAGATTGAACAAAACTACTATTTCGCTTTGTAAACGCACATGGCAAGTTCTAGAAATCAAATGCAATGCACAGAATAACTCAAAACCTCACACACACATGGCACATAACTCACTCAGAATTGCATTCATCAAGGCACTCTAGTCAAAGCAGTTAAGCAAAGTTAAGATCATACAATTTAAGGTACTTATACAAGAGTAAAAACTGAGCCTAAGCGTGCAACTAAAGCACTCACTATTCTTAAGGCATAATAAAGTTAAGAGACAATGTCTTCAATTCAAATCATAGCACAAGGTTTCCTACTCCTAACAAAAATAAAACTAACTACACCCAGTTCAAATAAAACCCTTGGTAAAGAACCGCGACACAAAGAAAAATCAAGGGGAAATTATTACACTACCTAACAAAAGAAAATCTTTTTGTCTTTTTCCTTGGACTTTAATCCCTCAAGAAACCTGTCGAATGATATCTATCGTCTCGAAAATCAAATTCTTTTTTTCAATTTTTATGATTTTTTCAATTTTCCAACTCCCACAACTAACAAAACTAACACATATACCTACAACATACAATTATCCCCCACCCCACACTTTAAGTTGTGGCATGTCCCCATGACACACAATTAAAAAGCATCGCCCATAGTTAGCATATATCTCCTCGCCAAGGCTATCTTCCTTATCAGTGATCCGAAACATAGTGCATAGGTACTCTTCGATGCAGCGGGGACGAGACGACTTGACATACTACGATCACGTACAGAAGTGCTGTCGTTCCTCCCCACTAAAAAGAGTGATTGAGAATCTCGAGAACCTTTCCGAACGTTTGTCTTCACGGGGCGATTGGAAAAGAAAGAAGTAGTTAATTCTTTTACTGCCTTCCATTCCATTATTCTGATCGAATTAATTGCTCTTCCAAAACTTCCCTGAATATCTAGTCGGGGTCTGAGTCGAAGTCGGGACCCATTCCTCACCTTCGAGCCAATGCGCACATCCATGCCGATAGCTTCTTCTCAGCCTTCTTGGGGTGTACCCCACACTTATCTTCCTCACTCTTCGCAGCCTTCTCTTTCAAACTCGTCACTCTCCACTCAACACTTGCAGCTGGCTTATCCCTTTTAACCCCCGTTTCTACATTCATCTCAAAAGTCACAGTCTCCTCACCCACTCTAAGCATGAGTCTTCTCTCGTGTATATCTAAGATTGCTCTACCCGTTGCTAAGAATGGTCTTCCTAAGGTAAGGGGGATCTCCTTGTTCTCCTCCATATTTACCACTATAAAGTCTACAGGAAATACAAACTTATCTACCCGAACTAAAACATCTTCCACTATACCCTCGGGTATTAGAGTCGTTTGGTCTGCCGGCTGCAAAGATATAGGCACCGATCTTATCTCTCCAATCTCCTTCTCAAGTTTCCTTTAAATAGACAAAGGCATTAGATTAATTGATACGCCAGAATCACATAAAGATTTGTTAAAATTAATAGTGCTTAAAGTGTGGGAGTTTGTTTTGCAAGATTGCACTGCAATGCTCTATGAGCTTGACCACCGAGGTCTCTTCTATCTTTCTCTTCTTTGTAAGGATCTCCTTCAAGAATTTCGCATAAGCTGGCATTTGCGAGAGAATTTCTGTGAATGGCAAATTTACATTAACCTGTCTCAACATATCTTAAAATCTCTCAAACTGCTTGTCCAGCTTTTATCTATACAACTTTTGGGGAAAAGGTAAAGCAGGCATGTGCTTGCTCTCTTCGTTAGATTCCCCCCTTGTTGAAGTGTCCTCCTTCTTTTTCTCAGATTCCTTCTTGCCTTTCTTTTTCTTATCAACTTCATTTTTCAGCTGCTCCCCAATTTCTTTTTTAGGTACCACCTCTTTTTGGATTGGAGTGGATCTTTCAACGCTTTCCCGCTTCTCAAGGTCACAACATTCACTGTTTCTTTAGGATTTCTCTTAGTATCAGCTGGGAGAGTTCCTGGAATTATCTCAGACAATAGAGTTGTAATTTGTCTCACTTACTTTTCTAGATTGCGAATTGCTGCCCCATGAGCATCTAACCTCTCATCTGTCTTGACAATGAAGGCTTTCATCATATCTTCTAGACCAGGCTGATTGGATTGTTGAGGCTGAAACTACTGCTTTTGCTGATTTTGGAAGCCTGGAGCTCCTTGTCCCTGAAATCTGGGGTTGTTTTGTTGCCATGCATTTGTAGTACCCCAGGTGAACTCTATGAAAAACCGGGGTGCTTCTGACTCATTGCATTGAATTATAATTTCCCACAGCATTCACTTCCTCAGTTGAGGCTTGACACTCATGAGTAAGGTGTCCTCTTCCACAAATATCACATGCTGCATGAGTTCACTTTGTATCGAAGCTAAGGTCAGTCTCCGTATTTCTTTTGGCATTGCATCAAGCTGTACCTGCACAGATATGTTAGCATCCACTTGGTGAACACAAAGTTGATCTTCTTCTTTTAGCACTCTCAGAAGGCTACTGGTTTGCATCTTCAGACAACTCATCTAGAATTGTGACTATCTCCTCTAGAGTCTTCTTCATCATCGGGCCTCCAGCTGCATTACTCAATATTCTACGTGAGCCCGATATTAATCCATCTAAAAATCCTGGAGTTGCATCTAGTGTTCAATTCCGCTATGTTGACACTTTCGAACTAATTCCTTAAACCTCTCCCAAGCTTCAAACATAGTTTCAGTATCTTTTTGGCAGAAGTTATGGATTTCTATTCTAAACTTGCCCGTCTTAGCTGAGGAGAAATATTTATCAAGAAATTTTCTGGTCATCTCCTCCAATGTTCTAATTGATCCTATTGGCAAGCTCTGAAGCCACTATTTAGCATCATCTTTCAGTGTGAAGGGAAATGCTCTTAAGTACACTGCATCTTGTGACACAATATTATATTGAAAGATGTTCATAATCTCCTCGAAGTCCATTAGATGTGTGTTTGGATCTTCGTTCATCTTCCCTCTGAAGACACAACAATTTTGAAGGGTAGTAATCCTTGCTTTAGCTGCAACTGGAGGTGGTCTAATACTTGATAATCCTTGGTTGTAGACCGGTCTAGCATAATCACCAAGTGGTCTTCCAGCCCCGGGAGGTATAATTTCGAATTGGTCTGCACCCAAGGGTTGATTCGGAGCAATTCTCCAAGCCCTCTCCTCTTCATAGACAAGTTGTGCATTTCAAAGAGCTACTTCCTCAGCATCTGGTGCTGCTTTTTCTCGTTGTTGGCTGCCTCTCTTGCAGCCAAATTCACATTATCATCATCTCCAGCCATAATTTCTTTGGTTGAGGATTGCCCAACCTTCTCTATATTCTCGGGGAGATTTCTTTCCTTCCTCAGCTGTCGCAGTTGTTTCTCGATTTGTAGTTCATATGGTAGCACTTCCTTCCCCGGAAGATCGAGTCATGCACCAATCTAACCTGTAACTTGTTCACAGTCAAAGAACACAGAGCGTAAAAAGAGAAAAGTAAAATAAAACAAAAAGAAAAATTCCTGGATTAGCACTACAAACTATTTCAAATACTATTGGTTGCCAATCCCCGGCAACGGCGTCAAAATTTGACGAGCACAAAACACACTTAAATATGCTCGCTAGTCGAATATAATATAATAATAATATCGTATCCACAGGGATTGGAGTTAAACAATATTATCGTAGTTGTAGTTAGATTGCTATCCAAGATAATCAACAATTTAGAATTATGTGATTAAAAACTTAAATTAACTAAGAATCTAAAGCTAATTGACGAATGACAATCGAAACAAAAGTAAGCAAGGAAGATACAGCGGGAGAAAAATAGGGATTGATTGGATAGATGCAAAATAAATGTCTGGGATTTGACTCTAGTTAATTCACTTCTAATGTTCAAATGAGTCTTTCGAATTCACTCAATTATTAGTTCAAACGTTTAGTAGAAACTCCTCTCTCGATTAAGTCTCAACCTCACAATATGAACCAATTTAAACTCGGTGAAGATATGCATGACTTCGTAGTGGATTGGTCTTTAGGAGAACCTCTTTCGATTACCGTCCTAACTAGGTTTAATCAACAATTCAACTAGTCTCTTTCGATTACTAATAAGAATTAATGAATTCAACCCACAAGATAATGCAAAGATATCACAAGTTATGCCTTTCTCGATTACATGATCATGTGAATATAGATGCAACTATTAAAACAACGATTCAATATATAAAAACTAGAGTTATAATCCACAAACAAATATCAATATACCAAATCCATCAAACCGTAAAGGGAACTACTCCATAGATATGGAGCAATTCATCAAAAATATGTCTAAAGTAAAGGAAAACATGAAATGATCCAAACTCTTGTCTTGAGTGAGGATTGAATGATGAACTCCTTGTGCTTTTGCTTTTCCACCTCCTCCTTCGCCTCCTTAGGTCTTAGATGTGTCAAAAGTCCAGGAAATAATGTTTTTCCATGTATTTATACCAAGTAGGGTCTGGGCCCAAACGAAAACACCTTTTTCCTACGCGAAATAGGACATTTACAAACCCTAAAGGGAACTACTCCATAGATATGGAGCAATTCATCACAAATATGTTTAAAGTAAAGGAAAACATGAAACGATCCAAACTCTTGTCTTGAGTGAGGATTGAATGATGAACTCCTTGTGCTTTTGCTTCTCCACCTCCTCCTTCGCCTTCTTAGGTCTTAGATGTGTCAAAAGTCCAGGAAATAACGTTTTTCCATGTATTTATACCAAGTAGGGTCGGGCCCAAACGAAAATACCTTTTTCTACGTAAAATAGTTACTCATTAAAAATTGCACAAGCGGGCGACGCGCTATGCGGGGCATTAGTGGGGAAATCCTGAGAATTGTTTCTGACAGGCAGCAAGACTTTTGTACAGGCGCGGCACGCCACACGCCGCCCCACGCGCCGCGGGTGCGTTGTTTGCTCAGAGTACGGATTTTTCTTGACTTTTTGATATCCAGACGTGGTTTTCGACCCCCAAACGCGATCGCAGATAAAACTCAGACTTCAAAGTTTCAAATCACTCGAATTCATTCCGTAACATCTACGTAGCTCGGGATCCTCCTATAAGGCATAAAACGCACAATTAGTGCAAAACACTATCAATTAAAGCTCAACACAAATAAAATGCAATAAATTAGAGTGCAATAAGTGACTAAAAGATGAGATTATAGCCTACCATCAAGTATAAGCACAATAACTTGACGGTCATTAGTATTTCACACTCTTTCGGGTCCCTTTCAGAAAAAAAAGTTAAATGAAAAAAGAACATTCTTGCACGGAAGCTAGTACGTCTTGCAGACTGGGGGGGGGGGGGG
>MCJB01000633.1:987-18087 GCA_002018475.1 Nicotiana obtusifolia | reverse complement strand
ATATATATATATATATATATATATATATATATATTATATATTTCTTTTTTTTTCTTTTTTTTTCTTTCTAAATTATAACACGACAACTATTACGCAAACCAAAACGACTAATCATTATAAACTAACAAGAAGTTAAGTAAATGAACAGATAAAACTGGAAAACAACATAAACCCAAAATCATAAAACATACAAATTTTCACAACATACAAATACCAGCATAATAAGTACTTTCCCCCACCCCACACTTAAGATATGCATAGTACCCGATGCATTGAAAATATGAAAAGAAAAGTAGGGTGAAAAGAAAAACTCCCTCTCAATCCGTGCCGGTTTCATCAGACTCCATCTCAAATGGTACCAATGCCATGGATCTTGTAGCTTCATCCTCATCATCCCCTTCATGATCCGAGCCTTGGACGGTGTTGGCGTCTTCGGCAGAATGGACTGGACTGCCTGGTGCAATCTCGAGCATCTCCTTTGACGCGCCGGAAAGATCGTCGCGCAAGTGCATGCGCTCTTCATCGGAGATTCCCGCTCGGCTCATCAGTAGGTTGATAGCATTATACATGTACTTATTAAAATTCTCATCCCGCTCCAACCTAGCTGCTGGGGTGAGTTTGGAAGCTGGCTCCATGACTGATGTAATTTCCATAAGGCCTGGTGGAGCCTCCACCACTTCATCATGCCCCGGATACTCGGGCACTCCCAAAAAGCGCATGTACTGGGTCAAGAGGTTGCCATAGTATAGTCGCCTAATCTGTCGCCCGAATCTAGTACGGGCCATCTCTATGAGCATGATCTCCGCTATGTTGATAGGGCGGCCGGTCATTAGGGAAAAAATCAAGCATACTCGAGCTCGCGTGCAATCGCTGCTATGCTCAGCAGGCATCAGCCTAGCCTGCACGAAATTTTGCCACACCTTGGCGGTATTGTTGAAATCGGCTCGGACCATGGAGAGATGTATATTCCCCTGTTTTCTGTTCCATTTGGCATTGGAATCAACGCCACAAAGAGTATGTCGGATGAGCTTATAAGGGGGACTTTTGATGAGACTCTAAAGGCGATGTGGGTCCGCATTTTCCACACCCAAGTAGTTGCACAGACTTTCCCTTCCCAGTGGTACCTCAACTCCTCGAACATCCGAGACGAAGCGATGATGAACCCAATTAGCATATAGTTCGCGAACTAGGCTCAGGTTTGCCGGCCCTGGGCAATCAAGCAGTTTTTCCATTCTAAAGAGGCGGAGGCGAGCAAGAACATCCGGGAATCGCCTTTCTAGTGATGTGGTGTTGATGCCCATCTCGGAGACGTAGCGCCCTATGGGAACAAAGTTCCTATACCAAACAGCAGCCGCATCATTGACAAAGTCCAACCGGGGGAGAGGCCGTGTGGGAACTTGCTGTGAGCCTTCATTGACTTGTTTGCCTTTCGATTGTCGAGATGCTCCTTCTCCCTGTTTGAAGTTTTTTAGGCGCTTGTGAGGTGGTGGAAGCCTTGCCAATTGCTTTGCCCTTTGCATCGTCACGTGCCAGCCTGCAAGACGACAAATAGAAAAGTGAGAAAAGTGTAGTATAATTTCAGGAAGAGACCCCACACTTAAACTCAACGTATAAAAACAAGTGTGTGCAAGACAAGTGACGGGTACTCAAGACTTCCCCATGTGTGAGAAATAGCAACGTGAGCAAGTGTTAAGGACAATGAACGAGCAAAGCTTGGCACATTAGAGATAAAACGAGAAAATATAGGCATACATGAAACGAACATATACAATTTTACAACATACATGAGTAATAGATAGGATGCCCGACATGCTCATATCAAAACCGACCCCTCAATACGTATAATTTACCCAAGCTACCCCACACTTAATTCAAATGCATGTACAAGTATTTTCGATTACTCAGACTTCACCGGAGCTTTAAAGATAATCATTCAGGCATTTAAACAAATATGTGGTGGGCATGAATAGTGTTCTTCACCCTAAAAAATGGTGAAGTGTAGTAGCCCTCCCCATTTTTGACGAAGTAGAGGGAATGTTAGTTTACTACTCCGATACAACCAAAAGCACAAAAATTTCGGCCTACTTTACATTCATCAAAGTCGAGAATACTACTATAAGAAGAGGGAGGGGGATGTGGGGAATGGGAACATGTATAGTTAGACAAAATTACAACTTAAAAGATACAGAAATTAAAAGAAAAGAGAAGAGGAAAGAAAGTTATACCTGAAGACTGAAAGAAAGAGAAAGGAAATCGGAATTTTTGCAGTGAAGAAGAAGAAGAAGAGGGGCAGAAAATCGAGCAGAGAGAGAAGAGGGAGTTCGGTGGTGGTTTTGTGTTTGTTGTGTGTGTGTGGTGTGAAAACGGGTGGGTGGTTTATTTTAAAAAGGTTATTTTAGTTAGGGAAAAACGGGTATGGGTCGAATTTTGGCGGGTATGGGTCGAAATTAAAAGAAAAGAGGGAAAACTTACCTGCCCCCCTCAGCTGGCGCCTGGCGCCCGCCCCGGCGCTGGGGTCTTGAGAACTTACTGCCTTCAGCGCCGCAGGCAGCGCTGGGCGCTGGAGGCAGTGCTGTTCGCCTCTTTTTTTTTTTTTGTGTGTTTTCATTACAATATTACATACGCTATTTTAATACATCAAAGACATTACTCTAGCTAATCTAAAAAATTAAAATAAGAAGTTAACTAAAAACAACATTAAACATTGGGTTGCCTCCCAACAAGCGCCTGATTTAACGTCGCGGCACGACTCAACTTTTCCGCCTTATTCATTGGTAAGCACGATCTTACTTTTGTCCCTATTGACCAGACCTCCCCAATAATGCTTAACTCTTTGTCCATTCACCAAAAATTTTCTTTCACTGTATAGAGCGCGCAGTTCAATTGCACCATATGGCGTAACTCGCACCACTTCGAAAAGACCTGACCACCTCGACTTTAGCTTTCCGGGAAACAACCTCAATCTCGAATTGAATAATAGCACTTGCTGGCCCGGTTCAAACTGGCGTGGTTTTATGTGCTTGTCATGCCATCGCTTTGTCTTTTCTTTATATAGTTTGGCATTCTCGTAGGAGTGTAGCCGGGACTCAATTAGTTCATTCAATTGCATGAGTCGCTTTTCGCCTGCAGCTTCAAGTTCCATATTCAGTCTCTTTATCGCCCAGTAGGCTTTATGTTCCAACTCCACCGGTAAATGGCAAGCCTTTCCATAGACTAATTTGTAAGGCGATGTTCCAATTGGAGTTTTAAAAGCTGTCCTGTATGCCCAAAGAGCGTCATCTAACTTTGAAGCCCAATCCTTTCTATTCACGCTCACCGTCTTCTCCAAAATTTGTTTGATCTCTCTATTGGATACCTCGGCTTGGCCGCTTGTTTGGGGATGGTATGCTGTAGCAACTTTGTGACGCACCCCATATTTTGCTAAAAGATTATTGAGCAGCCGATTGCAAAAATGTGTTCCTTTATCGCTGATTAATGCCCGTGGAGTGCCGAATCTGGAAAATATGTTCTTCTTGACGAATGCGGTGACTACCATGGCATCATTTGTAGGCAAAGCAATTGCCTCTACCCATTTTGACACATAGTCAACAGCAAGCAAAATGTATTTGTTCCCTCTGGAAGGTGGGAACGGTCCCATGAAGTCTATCCCCCAAACATCAAAGAGTTCAACTTCGAGAATGTTGTTGAGGGGCATCTCTTGCTTCCTTGTGATGGTGCCTGTTCTTTGACACTGATCGCACCTTTTTACAAATGCTTGTGCGTCCTTGAACAGAGTGGGCCAGAATAGCCCGGATTGTAATACTTTGGCTGCTGTTCGGTCGCCTCCGTGATGGCCTCCATACGGTGAGGCGTGACAATCATGCAAAACAGACTCAACCTCTTCATCCGGAATACATCTTCTCATCAATTGATCGGCACATTGTTTGAACAAGTAAGGTTCGTCCCAGTAATAGAAATTGACATCGTGCAGGAACCTTTTTCTGGCTTCGGTTTTCAGATCTGGGGGGAGTGCTCCGCTCACCAGGTAGTTCACATAATCCGCATACCAAGGGGGAGAGGCATGACTGATGGCAAAGAGGTGTTCATCTGGAAAGATTTCCTTTATTTGTCCATCTTCTTCCATATGATCATGATTTTCTAACCGAGATAGATGGTCTGCTACCTGATTTTCAGTCCCCTTCCGGTCTATGATTTCCACATCGAATTCCTACAACAACAATACCCAGCGCATTAATCGAGCTTTAGACTCTTTTTTAGTAAATAGATACCTGATTGCTGCATGGTCGGTGTGGACTATGACTTTCGTTCCCACCAAATAAGCTCGGAATTTCTCAAACGCCCAAACTACTGCTAGCAACTCTTTTTCGGTGGTAGTGTAGTTTTGTTGTGCCTGATCAAGAGTTTTGCTTGCGTAGTAGATTGAATGGAACACCTTGTATTTACGCTGTCCCAGCACTGCTCCAATGGCCAAATCACTAGCATCGCATATAAGTTCAAAAGGCATTGACCAATCCGGTGCTACAATGATAGGTGCAGTTATCAACTTCTCCTTAAGTGCTTCAAACGCCTTGAGCCAGGAATCATCGAATTTGAATGGTACATCTTTTTCAAGAAACCTGCACAAAGGAGTAGCAATCTTAGAAAAATCTTTAATAAAGGGTCTATAAAAACCTGCATGTCCCAAGAAGCTCCGGACACCCTTGACGGAAATTGGAGGAGGTAATTTCTCAACGGCCTCCACTTTTGCTTTATCTACTTCAATGTCGGTTCTGGAGATCTTATGACCCAATACAATTCCTTCTTGCACCATAAAGTGGCACTTTTCCCAATTAAGTACCAAATTCGTTTCTTCGCACCGTGCTAGCACTTTACTCAGGTTCCTTAAGCAATCATCATATGAAGACCCAAAAATAGAGAAATCGTCCATGAACACTTCCACAAATTTTTTCCACCATATTGGTGAAAATGGCCATCATGCATCTTTGGAATGTTGCAGGTGCATTGCATAGGTCGAATGACATTCGCTTGAAGGCGAAGGTGCCATAAGGGCAAGTGAAGGTGGTCTTCTCTTGATCTTCCGGGCATATGACAATTTGATTGTACCCCGAGTAGCCATCCAGAAAACAATAATATTCATGCCCTGCTAGTCTGTTGAGCATCTGATCAATGAATGAAAGTGGGAAGTGATCTTTTCGGGTGGCTTTGTTTAGTTTCCGATAGTCAATACATACCCTCCATCCTGTGATGGTTCGAGTGGGAATCAATTCGTTCTTTTCATTCTCTACAACGGTCATTCCTCCCTTCTTAGGTACACACTGCACTGGGCTGACCCAATTGCTGTCAGAAATTGGAAAGATAATACCTGCGTCAAGCAATTTTATGACCTCCTTCTTCACTACTTCTTTCATTATTAGATTCAATCTCCGTTGCTGCTCTACACTGGGGCGGTGTCGTTCTTCTAAAAATATTTTGTGCATGCAAACCGATGGACTGATTCCCTTGATATCTGCGATGGTCCACCCAATTGCCTTTTTGTATTCTCGAAGGACCCGTAGTAATTTTTCCTCTTGCGTGCTAGTCAGGCTGGATGATATGATCACTGGCAATGTCTTAGATTGACCCAAATATGCATAGTGCAGATGCTCTGGGAGTGGCTTGAGTTCAAGCCTTGGTGCTTCCTCAACAGATGGCCTGGGAAGGGTCAGAGTAACAGGCCTCTCCAATTCTTCAAATTTTCTGAACCCTTGAATGTAGTTGCACGATAGGTCCAGTAACTGCTCAATGTCTCTCATTATGTCATCTTCAACAGCTTCCATATCCCCAATCAATAAACATTCAACTGGATCAGCTGGGCTCAAATACAGTACTAAAGATGTGGAGACATTCTCCACCACTGAAATCATGGATAACTCTTCGTAATGTGTTGGTAGTCGTAGTGCTTTATAGACATTAAACACTTCTTCTTGGTCCCCTACCCGCATAGTCATTTTTCCTTCACAAACATCTATGATGGCGCGGCCGGTAGCTAAGAAGGGACGCCCCAAAATAAATGGGATGCCCCAAAATGATAAAGTCCGCAGGAAATATAAACGAGCCCACTTGGACTAGGACGTCCTCAATCACACCCTCCAGATGGGCCAAAGAACGGTCTGCCAACTGTAATATAACCGTGGTTGGGCGTGGGTCACCCAACCCCAACTGTCGGAACACTGAAAGTGGCATCAAATTTATGCTTGCTCCGAGGTCGCATAACGCTCTTCCCACAGCATGTTTTCCAATTGAGATCTGAATGGTGAAGCTTCCCGGATCCTTTAATTTTTGTGGTAGTTTCCCTTGAATTCTCGAACTGCACTCTTCAGTAAGTGCCACCGTTTCAAACTCAGTCAATCTTTTTTTGTTGGCCACAATATCCTTGATGTACTTTGCGTATTTAGGCACCTCTTGCAAAATATCCACCAATGGAATGTTGATTTGTACCTGTTTTAGAATCTCAAGGAATTTTTTGTAGGCCTCATTGTCTCTCAACTTCTGTAATCTTTGTGGAAAGGGAGGTGGTGGCCTTGCAACCAATTGTGGGGGTTGCTTAGCTCCTGCCTCTTGGACTGATTTCTCAACTTCTTTGGCCTTTTCTGCAGTTACCTCAATGGTGATTGGTTTTTCATTGAAGGTCACCTGCTTCTTCTTTTTCGATTCGACCTCTTCTAGCTGTCTCCCGTTCCTCAATGAAACTGCATTCAGTGTTGCCCATGGATTAGCTTCAGTGTCGCTGGGTAGTGCTCCAGCAAGTCGAGTATTTTGAGCCCCGGCCAGTTGTCCCAACTGGTGCTCTAGATTCCTCACTGTTGTGGTGAGGGTTTGATACTCAGTTCTGAATTGCTTGTTATCCTGCACAAGCTGCTTCAACAACTCATTTGTGTTATCATCAGATTGAGGAGGTTGCCTCTGTGGTTGGTTATAATTCCCCTGTGGTCTGCCTGTATTCTGCTGCTGCTGATTGCCACCCCATGAAAAGTTGGGATGGTTCCTCCAATTTGGATTGTAGGAATTCCCATAATGTGAATTTTGATTTACGGGTCCCCTGTTTTGTTGTCCCACATAATATATGGATTCCGGATTGGTGGGGCACATATCACTTGTGTGGTTGTCATCACACATCTCACAGCATAATGACATTTGTTGGACCTGCTGTCTGGGTTGAACCTGCTGCATAGTCATTCGGTTCATATGATTTGCCAATTTAGCCATTTCTGCTCTCATAGCTGCCAAGTCATCCAATTATATCAAACCAGCTCCTTTCTATTTGATGGCTCTGCGCGAGTCACCATCACCTTGCCAATTATGATCGTTGGCCGTGAAATTGTTCAGTAGAAGTTGGATTTCACTGTATGGCTTAGCCATGCAACTGCTGCCGCACGCTGAATCAAGATTCATTTTCGAAGCTTCATCTAGACCATCAACGAACGTGTGCCCAAGTACCTCATCTGTCTGGCAATGGTGTGGATAGTCCCTTAGCAGCTCCTTATACCTCTCCCATACCTGTCGAAGGGTTTGTCCTTCCCGTTGTTCAAAACCCAAGATCTGGCTTCTCAGTGACTTGGTTTTCTTGGTTGGAAAGAATTTGATCAGAAATTTTCTGGCCAGGTCATCCCATGTATAAATACTGTTTGCAGGCTCCTTTTGCAACCACTCTTTTGCTTCCCTCAATAGAGAAAAGGGAAACAACGTCAACCTCACATAATCTTTAGACACATTTGGGTAATTATAGGTGTCTGTGATCTCCAAAAAGTTCTGAATGTGTCTCTGTGGGTCTTCGTGCGATAGTCCCACATACTGCCCCGTAGACTGGATTAGCTGCACCATGTATTGCTTCAACTCAAAATGCCATGTGATTTCAGGCTTGACAATCGCCTGAGTCATATTGGCAAGATTTGGTCTTGCAGCTTCAATTACTGCTCTCTCTGCGTTTCCTGCCATCTCGATAGGCTGTGGTTGAACAACAATGTCCAACTCTTGGTTAATTCTGGTCCTGGCTTCTACTTCCCTCCTTACTCTGTGTAATGTTCGCTCAATTTCTGGATCTAAGGGAAGAAGGTTGTTTGCACTTCTACTTCTCCGTATTCAATAGAAAACCTGTGTCAAAGCAAACAACGTAAGCCGATTAATGAAACTTGAATAAATAACAAATATAAGCTGAAGTTGGTAAAGTAGCAAATTTTTTTTTTAAGTCCCCGGCAACGGCGCCAAAAACTTGTTGCTCCCTAACGCACACGCAAGTATACGCGGTCGACAAGTAATATAGGATTATGAGTCCAGGTTGTCGTACCCACAGGGACTTAAATTTACTACTTTCTAACGAACTAATATTGTTATTTAAGAAAGCAAGAATCGAGTTTAATAGTTGAGTTATTCTACTTATAATTCTAATTTGTATCTAAGAATTGCAAAGAACAAAGTACGTATTTTGTAATCAAATAAAATAAATATTCCAGGGTTGTGACTATTTTTCCAATCCTATTGCGTTCTAATTGACTTCTCGTTCATATAATTCATGTATGATTGCTAATTGATCGATAAATATACTCATCGCCTTCTTCCGAAGTACTATTCGCCTATTCCTAACAAGATTAACACCTATATTCCTATGGAATTAATCCAGCAAGAATGCAATAAGAACACGATGTTCAATTAAGCATGATGATTAAGTATATTCCTATCCTAACCACGAATCCGCCCCCTTAAAAAGGTTAAGAACATGCTTTCTTCAATTCTTATTCTAATCTATACATAGTTTTCCCAAACATAGCATAGATAATTGATAGAACTTAATTGATGGCCAAAACAATTAAGCAATTAGGCATAGAATTGAAGAAACAATCATATTAACATGAATTATAAAAACGAAATCGTCAAGTTCGAAACACAATATTCATGGCTAATCACAACCCCAGAACAAGGGGTGATTAGCCACTCATGTTCAACAAAATCAAAAGACGAAGTATTGAAAAACTAATAGAAATACTAGACAGAATTGATGAACTGAAGATCGATTGCATTGTTGATGTTCCTTAGCGTTCTTAGCCTTCAAAATCACGTTCTCCCCCTCCAATATGGGTTTAGGGGTGTTTATATAGGAGTTGGGAAGGTTTGGGGTCGAATTAGGGGTCTCCTAGACGGATTAGGACAGCCTCCCGCAGTCGGTGCCCTGGCTGGCGCCAGGCGCCCCCCAGGGCGCTGCGTCCAGTAGCTTTTTTAACTCCTCTGCCTCCAGCGCCACAGGTGGCGCCGGGCGCTGCCTGTGGCGCCCAGTCCCTCTTGGTCCAGTTTCTTCTCGTTTTTGCTCGTTTCTTCCCCGTTTTCGCTCCCGATTGCTCCCGACTCATTCCTACATATAAAAACACATTACATTAACATGAATCGACGCAATTAACATCCCAAATTCATAATACAAGAGCTAAATATGAGATAATTTATATAGAATTTTATATCTTTTCTACCAATCATCATACTCCTTTTATTCCATATTAGTATGTGCCCTTTTCTTTCTAGTTTGTTCTAAAAAGAATGTTATATTTCTATATTGAGAGCCCTTTATATTTAAACTTCTTCTTTTACCTTTAATGACATGTATTTATGAATTTGAACACGTAAAGTTCAAATCTCAGATCTACCTCTCTACATGCTCTTTTAACCATAAAAAATATTAACATATTTAAGATTGCAAATTTTCTTAGAACTGTTGACATAGCCTAAAAAGCTTTATTTTTCTCTTAAATATTATGCCCAGTCAAATTTCTTCGTACATGAAATGAAGCGGGTGAAGTATTTTCTTTTCATAGAAATATTTCCAAAAATATGTGTTGTCGCACAAATCCTCAAACCAACCACACACGTTTGAGGAAAAAAATTATATATCCCTGGTATTCACCAAATTAATGACTATATTACCTATCTTAGCTTTAATTTACATAACACTTACCACTTAATCATAACTAAATATACTATGTATTATTACCTCAATTTAAACTAGACATAATTGTTTTCCAAACTTTGCATGCCAAAAGCGTACCAATCATGTCATTCTTTTCCCTCGAGTCTTGGCTATTTAGTTGGTCGTGGACATAGAGCAATACCCATTAAACTACCTTCTCCATTAAATATCTCCTAATTCACTCTACGTCTGTGGTAACCTGAATAGAGGTTGTCTATATCTCAAGCTTCTACTCTTTCTAGTTGCTTTAAGCACTCTTGAATTATATGTTTATTGATGATCATCATCATGTAGAAAGCATATCATCCCCATTCATATTTGCTGCTTGACATTCTGATAAAACTTGGTTTTTGCTGTTGTACAGGCACTGTTTGAACATGGAAAGGAAGCATCTTTGGGCTGCTCTCCTTTTATTGGCCATTGCCTGCTTTGTACCTCCTGCTTCCTCTGATAGTTTGCTAAGAATTAGTCTGAAGAAGCGACAATTAGATATCAGTAGCTTAAATGCAGTCAATGTAGCTAGACGTGAAGGCAGATATGGGAAGCATGTGATGAAGGACATAGAGAAGAAGAAGAAGAAAAAGAAATCTGACTCAGATTCAGATATAGTCTCCTTAAAGAACTATTTGGATGCTCAATATTATGGAGAGATTAGTATTGGTTCACCCCCTCAAAATTTCACTGTCATATTTGATACCGGGAGTTCTAATCTCTGGGTTCCATCATCAAGATGTTATTTCTCTGTAAGTTGTGCTTCTTTTTAGTTAATGTTTAAGTTCTATGTGCTAACGGTGCAAAGGTTAGTTATATAATCAGGTCGCTTATAAGGTAATTGCATGTAAATCTCTATAAGAAAACATTAATTGATAAGATGGTACTTAATTATTGCTATCACAAGTTAAACTATACTGATAGTAACAAAAATCCCTACACTAACTTGAATTCTTTTGTTCCTTTGTTGAATTACCCGTTTATACAGAATTTTTCCTTAAACTTGAATTATTCCCAGATTGCATGCTGGATCCATTCCAAGTACAAGGCAAGCAAGTCTAGTACATACACAAAAAAAGGTGATGATCATATCATAGTTTAATGTTATATTTCTTTCACATTAGTTGATAGACAAGTAGTTATAGACTAGTAGTTATTTATTGATGGTTTCTGATTATATTTGATGTTTATTCTGATCCAGGAGAATCTTGTTCAATCCACTATGGATCTGGATCAATTTCAGGATTTCTCAGTCAAGATAATGTTCAAGTTGGTGACCTTCTAGTCACGGATCAGGTGAATTCTTGCTTGACAATAACTCATCACTCTCATATTTTGGTCCTTTCTGTTCTTCTTAAAACACAATGGATGAGAATTGTACATGAACTTCTTCAGGTCTTTATTGAGGCGACACGAGAACCAAGTATTACATTTATAGGGGCAAAGTTTGATGGAATACTTGGGCTTGGTTTCAAGGAAATTGCTGTTGGAAACACTACACCTCTCTGGTAATAATGCCTGCAATTCATTTGTTTACTTCAGTTTTTAACCAATTCTATCTTGTTTTTCTTTCTTCTCAATTTTTGGAATCTTGTCTGTTTGATTCATGATCTATGTGCAGGTACAATATGGTGAAGCAAGATCTCGTAAAGGAGCCTGTGTTCTCTTTCTGGCTTAATCGCGACACAAATGCAAAAGAGGGAGGTGAACTTGTTTTTGGTGGTGTTGATCCAAAACACTTCAAGGATAAACATACTTATGTTCCTTTGACTCAGAAAGGTTACTGGCAGGTACTTGAATTTTTTTTCCACTATGGTTTCCATTCCTTTTGCCTTTTTTCACTGTCCCCCATCTGTTCTTTTCCTTTTTCTGTTTCAGTTTAAAATGGGAGATTTCTCTATTGGGAACCAATCAACAGGTGAGCGTTGCTATCCAAGATTGAAGACTTCTCCCAAACTCTTTATATTGGAACAATAAAGATATTGAAGCCTCATAAAAAATTACAAGCCTAAGATAAGAATAACAGTCTTAAGTTTTTTTTTGTCTTAATACTTTTCCCTTACCGGCTTTTGTGAAGGCGGTTGTGCTGCTATAGTGGATTCTGGAACATCATTGCTTGCTGGTCCAACTGTATGATTTACTTTCTTTGAATTGTTGCAGAAGTTGTAGACCTTTCGACTATCTAGTTATCTTAAACAAATTCTTGAAAGTAATTATAGCAAGTACATAACAGGCTGTTGTGACACAAGTCAACCATGCCATTGGAGCAGAAGGAGTATTGAGCATGGAATGTAAAGAAACCATTTCTCAATATGGGGAAATGATTTGGGATTTACTAGTATCAGGGGTTTGTTCTATTTCTCCTCTTTTGTTTATTTGAGCCACTAAAGTGACATTGTAGATATGATGGTACTTCCACTTGTCTGCAGGTTACAGCTGATCAAATTTGTTTACAAGCAGGTTTATGTTATCTTAATGGAGCTCAGCATTTGAGGTATGGATGCTTTCCCCTCTTTCCAAAAAAGTTGAACCGTACCATCTATCTTTGGACCATATGTGAATTAAGGTGGTTTTCGTGAAGTTATTATAGGGGTAAAACTAATTTTACGTTAGCAGAATTACTATTGTGACAAATTGAAGGTGGGTTTCAGAGTTCTAAAACTTAGGCAGGCACCTAGTCTGTTCTTAAATTTTTGCATCTGAGCAGATAGTCAAATTCTCTAGAGAGATCAGGCTTAGATCTTTCTTTTAACTGCAAGTTAAGAGGATTTATCTTCATTAGTGAAATCATTTGAAAATATCGTTGTCAAGGGTGTTTTGTCAAGGCTCTAGAGCTATGTTATTTATGTTGAATTGTGTAACCATCTCATTTAAAAACTTAAGCTGTCAAAGATGTCACAAATCTTATTTAATTATATCATCTACATGCTCTCTTACGTGTAAGTCTGATCTTTTCACGGGCATTCATTATGGTGAAGGATGGTAATGAGATTTGAACCAAGGATCTACTTCTGCTACCATACATGTGACAATCTGGTTATATATACTAGTAGTAAAATATTTAGTCCCACAATTGCCAAAATCTGATGTCACCTCAATAATGCTCCAACCAATTTTGCAGCTCGGATATCAGAACAGTCGTTGAGAAGGAAAATGAAGGAAGTTCCATAGGAGAAGCCCCATTGTGCACTGCCTGTGAGATGGCTGTAATTTGGATGCAGAACCAGCTCAAACAGAAGACAACAAAGGAGAGTGTCATAGAATATGTGAATCAGGTGAAATTCATGAGTGAATTTTCTCGTTAAGTAGGGCAGAACATTGTCTTAATGTCTAATGTTTGGTGTTTCACAGCTCTGTGAGAAATTACCAAGTCCTATGGGACAATCTGTAATCGACTGCAATAGCATATCATCCATGCCAAATGTTACATTCAATATTGGTGATAAGGATTTTGTCCTCACTCCTGAACAGGTTATGCCTCTCTTCCTAATTTTATGTCACATTGTTATGTTGCATAATCTTGAGTGGAACATCTGTGGTGCCTAAGTTCCTGTTCCAAGTGCAAAATTACTCAGCCCTCTTTCAACTGTGGCTGTGAGGTGGCTTTTTCCCTTATTATGAAATAGTTACTTGAGTCATGATTATAACTTAAAACTAAATGGAGGACTTTCCTACATGGAAAGTGGACCAAGTGTTAAAAATCATATTCTCCTTTTTTCCAAATAGCTATCTAATAAAAAATCTGTTAATGGCTTTGTTATACCTGTTAAAACTCAACTTCTGTTTCCAGTATATTTTGAAAACTGGGGAGGGGATTGCTACCATTTGCCTCAGTGGGTTTGTTGCTTTGGATGTGCCACCACCTCGTGGTCCTCTTTGGTATGTTTTTATTGTTCTTACAACCATTTCTCTTTACTAGGTAACAAGGAAAAAACATGTGTTACTTTCGTGCACTAGTCTTGGCAAAAGGTCATAGAAATTGCATGCATAAACAAGAATACTAACCTCAATTTATTCAAATAGTCTTATAAGCTTCTCTGTTTCATACCAAAAGATTCATGTACTTGCAGGATTCTTGGTAATGTATTCATGGGGGTGTATCATACTGTATTTGACTATGGTAATCTTCAACTGGGTTTTGCTGAAGCCGCGTGATAGCCCCTCTTTGCAATTACACGCCATTATTCACTGGACTGGAAAGCTCGAAATAATGTAAAATAGATGAATAATTGTACTTTGAAATCACATTGTATCCGCCTGTAACTTAATTTCATGTTGTATAAGGACTTAAGGTACTTGGTGCTCAGCAATCCTGGTGAATTCAATGTGCTCGATCCTAGTGATGTAATAAGATGCAAGTCGCATATTTTCTCTTTTCTTTCAACCATAGGCGTCTTTTGGTGGTATACCACTTATTGTTTTGTAATATTCTTTTTTGCTTGTAATTTTTCTTCTTTTGTAATACCAATGTTGCTTCAAGCCGTAAAATAATGAAAAAGGATAGTTAATATTGATGCGCAAAATGACCATATCTTTAAGTTTTAACCAAACAGAGATGAAGTTCTGTTCCCCTTAAATACTTGTTTAAGACGTTGCAATATATCACACACGAGTGACGAGACTGATATCACAACTAAAGCATATATATTCATTTACACAAATGTATGCAACAACGAAGGCAATGTGCTACACTGAGACAGTTTGTGAAAGTAAAATAAGGTAGTTACCTTCTGCATTAGTCAACAGGTCTTGCTCGTTGAAGACCTCAAGGCAGAACGAAGGTTTTACAGTTGAACAAAAAATTAGATTTTTCAAATTGCTAGTGTAGTGAAGGAGTTAGTGGCAGAGTGTCAGGCAGAGCCAAATGGTATTCTGGTGCAAAGGGAAACTCTTCTTAACCCGACGAATCAAGTAGTTGTTCCCATAAAGTTTTAAATAGTTAGTATTGCCTAGTTGTATAGATCAATTTTACTGATACAACAACAATATGCTTTCAAGTTTCCTCAATTCGAGTCCCTCAGTCCTAATCTCCCTGTTAATAGTCAAATTGCATACACCAAAAGCCTCGTTGGATGGGCAGTTGGTATTGGTATGCATAGCACTTGGTGCGTAGTAAAAGAAAAAAGGAACCAGAAATATAACAGTGAACACCATTTGCCTCTACCAACTCTCCTAATAATTCAATACTTCATTAAAACATAAATAAAGCACACTGCACCTAAGTATATCAACTCTACTCGGGTGACAGCTCAATCCTTGTCATTAAAGAAATGCTTATAGTTTATTACAGAAGACGAATTGAATGAGATACAACTAGGGCAACAATGCGAAAATTCATTCGGGTATACTACATTTAAAGCATCCTCCTCAAGGATGCAGAGCTTTTGTTGGTACGCACTCTCATTGCTAAAGACTGAGGCATCGTATGATGGTTTCCCCTGATTTTATATGAGCAATATAATCATATTTATGTACATACTAATTTTTTGCCCATACTAATTCGTACAAACGTTATAAAAATACTATAGTAAGTGCGCGATGAGTTGCACAAATTAAAAGGGGGGAATAAAAATGATGAGCATATGTGCTCGATATTTTTTTATCATTGCAAGCACAATCATATAGAAATGTTAATGTCGAATGAATTTGAAAAGTAATATTCGAACAACTTAAATTATGCAAATCTTATAATATATCAAGTTTTAACTTGACAATATTTTTTTTATATGTCAACAACACATAATTTAAATGTCATTCTTTTAAAGGGACTGTTGCCTCCTGTTTGCCCCAAAAATTGGAAGCAAATCAATTGAATTTTAAGCGTGGGAATCAATAAGTAAGTGACAAATCTGGTCGTAAATGAGTAGATGTAAAAAGAGAAAGAATACAACACTTAGAAGATAGAGTATAATTGCAAAGCTGGGAAATCAATATATTGCCTTTGTTTCTTAAGAATGTTCCGGGGACTTTTCTGAATCTAGTACATCAATATATATAGGAGAAATCTGACCCTCCCCCCTGTTGCCCATAAAGTGTCCTTTACAATCATCACAGTGTCCTTGCATAGTTGGTAAAGCCCACGCACGTTTGGTAAAGGTCCTGCAGATTTGGTGAAGGTACTGCAGGTTAGGTGAGGGCCCTGCACGTTTGGTATAGCTTGAGCAGTATCATTGACTTTTGAATATGAGTTGGCAGTTAACGCAACGGACATATCGACCATCACGAGGTGAAACTCGACGTGGCCCATCGATCGCCATATCGAGCCTGGCCTCAACTCTGGTTCCAACCTCGATATCGGATATCGGTCCGAGCACCGATCATATGGTTCCGACCTCCTACATCGGACATGTGGTCTCGACTACTGGTCGGCTAACCAGTGCTGAGGGTCGACCTCGAGATTCAACCTCGATCTGTTCTTTTATGAAAAAACCTGATTTTGCCATACACAGATAGCCCCTTCGTTCTTTGAAAGGTAACGACAAAGGACGAAATGAGCCGCTGCCGCTTCTCTAAAAACTAGGTGAAGGTTTGACCGTCTAAGCAATTTAGATACCTCGTTTAAGCAATTTAGATACCTATTTTAAGCAATTTAGATACCTCGTCCTTGATGAAGGCATGCTTGACATCGGACTGGGGTCTTCATTTTTGTTTGATCGGAACAAACTTCTGATTCAAACATAGCCGGTGTGTGATGACATCGGAAGGGATACCCTTAATATCAAGATGGGACCAGGCAAAACAATCTTCATTAGTCAAAAGGAAATCAATAAATTTCGTCCTCAGCTCGGGGCTTAGCCCCGTGCCTAGGCATACCTTCCGGTCGGTTAGCTCTTTTCTTAGCACGATCTGTTCCAGTTCTTCGATCGTCGATCTGGAGGCACCGGATTCGTCGGGAACTGCAAAGGATCGGGGGACCGCAAAATCCTCTTCTTCGATCCCTTCGTGTATGCTCGATTTAGTCAACGAGGGCTACTGTGATTGCTATTTTATCCGATTTTGTTCCTCCCCTTCCCGGTCTTTGTTATCGGGAGCTTTAGACATTGAGGCCCCCCCTTCGATGGCGAACATCTCTCTTGCTGCCGGTTGCTCCCCATATATTACCTTGACACCATCATTGGTTG
>MCJB01000632.1:2882-20969 GCA_002018475.1 Nicotiana obtusifolia | reverse complement strand
CCCCCCCTTCCCCCTCCCACCGCAGAACTCACAACCTTTCCTTTGGATGCAAGCACAAGGAACATAACAGGAACATCTGCAAATACATATACATGTCAAGATCGCTATCCTCACACCAACAAGAATCGCCAAAATCAAATGCATCAAGCTAAGAAATGCTTTACTCTCTCGTAGTCAATCATTGTTTTTATTGCATAAGGCTAAGAGATGCCCTCATCGTTGGATAAGGCCAAGCATTGCCATTCCTTGCATGAGGTTAAACATTGCCTCCATTATGGAATACGGCCAAACATTTCCTTCTTTGCATGAGACTAAACATTGTCTCCATTTTTTTGCATGAGACTAAGCACTGTCTCCACATTGCATAAGGCTAAGCATTATCTTTCTTTGCATAAGACTAAACAATATCTCTATTTCTTGCATGAGGCTAAGCACTACCCCCATTATTGCATTAGGCTAAGCATTGTCCTCCCTCGCATGAGACTAAACACTGTCTCCGCTACACTACATAAGACTAAGCATTGTCTCCCTTCTTCGCATAGCGCCAAGCACTACCCTCATCTCATAGAAGACTAAGCATTGTCTTGTCTCGTTCTCGCATAAGACTAAGCGTCACCTGTTTTATCTATCAAACTATAGATATTGCTACATCTTTGCATTTCATGGGCTAAAACATCGCCACATTGTCTGAAGGCGTCATAGTCCGAAGGCACCATCCTCATGGCCTAAAGACACCATTCAATGACCGGAGGATCTCTCGAAATTGCATATCATTATTCAAAGGCGTCAAAGCCCAGAGACACCATCTTCATGACCCGAGGACACCATTCCATGGCTTGCGAATTCCTTATCATAAGCTTCATGGCCCAAGACGTCATGGTCTAAGGACATCATCCCAAAGACAAATCTCATGGTCCGAAGAGAACCTGCATCATGTTTAAGTTTATGCAGTAACTCTATATATTCGCGTGCATCATGTTTTAAGTTTCGCAAGTATCTCAAAAGGTAACCGTTCTACAAACAGGAGCAATTCTGGCAGGGTTTCCATTCTCAAACGTAACCAACGACCAGTAATTGATTACCTTTTGTCCCATAACCACTCAAATACTTGCCTTATATATCCACAACGTTCAAAATTGCATCCACAGCTCCACCTGAAATTATTTGTTACTCACGACAAAAGATCTTTTTCGAAACATACGACCACTCTTATAACAACTCCTTCGGTTTCATTTGCCGTAGGATCCAGAACTACAGACGGTCTGATTTCCGTAATACTAAGGATATGTAGGCAACTCAAGCACAAGGGCTCGGCCTCCATTTTTTTCAAAACACATCACTCCTCACTTTACTCTGGATAAAATTGGTCATTATTTTCTTTACCCGACAACTTTTTCACCATTCCCAGGTAAAAAGGGCTAGCTGTTGATACCTAATTTTTCCCTTAAATTTTAAAATAGTAATATATACTTTTAAAATATCATTTCTGCATCATCACCAATTTACAAGAATCATATAAGTGCTTTCCATAATTGTTCCCAATTTTTAAGGCTTTAAAATTGATTTTTTTGCATTTTTCTTGAATATTTATTAATTACCCTTTTAAATTATTTTGTGATGACTTAATCATCTAAATTTATTATATGTATCCATATATAGGTTTCATATAGTTATATCTGTATTTTTAGGCTATTTACATAATTTTGCAATAATAGCCTATATGTTATGCATAATTATATTTTTTCACATTATTTGTGCCAAATAGCATTTTATATTTTTATTCACCAAGATCTCCAGCCAATTTCTGATCCTAATCAAACTAGGGTTTACCTGGAATCTTCTCCTAATCCGATTCTAAATTGATTTTTGCATGTTCTCCTTTCCTTGTTTATATTCGATTGATTGTATTTCCTTATTTATGTGTTGATTTTATTACTATATAAACCCCTCACCAATTTTCCTTTGGAGAGACGGGAATCACCTCAAGAACGACTGTTATTCTCTCACTTCCACACCTTCTATACTATTTTTGCTCTCTTGATTGTGGCCGGCTGAAAATCAAGGCCATTGGAATCTTCTCTATCAACCTCTCTAGTGCGGGCACTGCTCGGGGCTCACTGAAGCTCCTGTGAACTCTAATGCACTACGATATGGGGTTCTCATTGTTGTCTTTCTTTTGTTGTCACTGCTGAGATTCTAAGTTACTCACTCTTTTGCTCGTTTATCTTCGCAACTGGTTAGCATTCTTGACTCTTTACAGCATTAATTATTACTCCTCTAGTTATTCATGTATGTGTATTCTGCGTACCAACATTGTTTGAACTTTTAGACAAGCATGCCTTAAGTTTCTTTGTTATTTGTGAACTCACAGTATCGTATTTTTGTATGCTTTCTGTAATTCTATTATCTCAATGATGTTCTGCGGTCCCATGTTCTCTAGTATCAAACTTCATAGGTTTCAATATGTGTAGTATACCTTCACTTTGTGTATCTGATTCAAGTGGTTTCTGGCCTTCTTAGGTTTTGCCTGATTTGTCATGCTCATGTTAACCTCAGTGTCGCGTCTTTTGCCTATTATGAGTTCATATTCAGACCTTGGATTTTAGGGATCTTTTTGTAGAAATTGCTTGCTCAGAATATGCTTTAATGAATCTCTCCCTATTGAATCCTTTAGGTGTAATCTACTATTTTCTGCAAACTGATCCTTGACTCTCCCATGTTATAGCATTGTCTTAATATATAGCCAACCATGTTTGTCTGCGATTTTTAACTTTGATAATCGTGTTCCTTAACCTGTCAATCCTGCACTCTTAACATTGTTTCTAGGATAAATACCAACGTGTAGTTTTTCTCTCATGTAGGGTCGACTGACATGAATCCTAATGTCTGCTTGTCCCTTTAGCCTATAATTAACATGTTCTTTTACCTACTATGAGTCCTTTAGAATCTTTGTGCTATAGTTAATGTCCATCATGTTAAGTTTTATGATCAACTAAGTGATATATTTGCTTAATTGTGCCCACTAGCATGTTATTTGCAGCCACATTCCCACTAGGTTCTCATGTTAAAATCTTCATATAAAGACTGTACTCTACCTGCTTCTTGTTCATGATTCTGTTAGACTATCATCTAAAGGTCTTTAGGTTGTTTCTAGATCATGCTTTAATTTGAAACTCTTTGAATGGTTTACTGTCCTATGATGGTCAATCTTGTCACTATCAAACTCTGTTTCTGGAATTACAAAGAATAAGCTTGCCTCATATGTGTTTTATGTGCCTTTTCATTTAGCATGATCCTATTTTATGTCTTGGCTAGAGCTGTTGATGGTTACAGCTCTAAGAACTAAGTGTTTAAGTTAATCTATGAGTATTATGTTACCTGCATAGCTAAATTTAGCATCCATTTGGGTAAGTAAGTTATTCTTAGGCCTGGAAATGGGCCATGTGTGTTGTTGGTCCTGAGCACTGGATTCAGGCACACTCTAGTTGTCTTGTGAGCCTGTGGTTTGGGCATGTTGTTTGTCTGGAGAGTAAGACTATTGAAGGCCTGGAATATCCCTAGGGTACTTTTGTATTGGGCTTGTAATTGCTTTAGTAGGCTTGTGTTCGTTTCAGCCTGTGTTCTGTCATTTTCAAGTCTGTATTATTTCATTCTTAGGCCTGTAATAACAAACAATTGGGGTGCTAGTAAACTTAGAGAAATGGGTATATTCTAATACTTGTATAAAAGGGTAGAAAACATGCCAATAGGGTCTGTGTGATCTATTTGATATTTCGTTCAGCATGCCTTATATGTTTTAATCTAATGTGTTGTACACTAATAGATCATGCCTATAGGAATCACGCACCCACTTCGATTCACTTGTCAAAATATGCTATACTTGTTTCCATGTCTACTATTCAACGCTCCTAGATAACATGCCTATCGGATATAATAACGCAATACCTTTGCCTATCTAAATACCATAACTATAGGTCTTAACTAATTAATCAATTGCTTTATGCTATTTTTGTATTGCTTCACTTAGATAGCATAATGCCTATAGGGATCAAGTGTTATAAAAATAAAGTTCAATTGTCAATTGTTAGGAATCCTGCCCATAGGATGTTTATTAACACTGCTAATCCTGTGTTTTCAAATGACTTCACTGCCTAATTATATGGTTGATAGAGATCATGCCTATAGGGACTGTCACTTGCCTAAGACGCATATCTATAAACCAGCATTAGTAGGCCAGAATCATGGGATTGTTTTCACTACCTTATTACGCAAAACAATTAAAAATCATGCATATAGGACTTATAATGTTCTAATCTGCCCATACGTTAGTCCAGAAACTACAGCACTGCCTCTATAATACTGGAACCATATAGAGATCCTGCCTATAGGATTTAATGACTCTAAGTCTTTATTCTAAAATCATCTATTGCCTAATATAAGAATCTGACCTCGTGCATTTGTTGTTTATGTATGGAGGTTAATTTGAGCCTTTAATTGTACTTATGTTTAGTCGTACGTGTTTTTTTGAATGTGCTTTAGTTTTGTTATTTTGAGGATCCTAAGTGAAGTCTAGAAGCACCCAAATAGAGGTCCAAAGCCTCCTGGACCATAGGTATGGGACGGGTAGTGCACGCATAGGTTACGACCTAGAATTGAATTAGAGCGCTTTTAGGTAAACAACTTTAACATAGCAATCGGGTAGCAGGAGATGATAGTCTGCGCCGCTGAATAATATGAGTAACCCCTACCTTAAGGGAGTTGTGAAATATTATTTGTGTTGCACGGGGTAATCCTTTAGGCTAAAAAACTTAGGACCCCCCTTTTTTTATGTACTTGTTATTTACACTTAGTCATTTGACATAGATCAATATAGTTGTATCCTTGTAGTCATTAAGATTTGTACCGATTCTCATGTGTTATAACAAGAATCTTCGAGTTCTAAATTTCTCTTTATTTATTTGATCACCAATCCTAATTACATAATCCACATAGTTTAAAGTTCGGTGGGGACTCACAGTTGTGGACCTCGAAGAGTTCCTAACACCTTCTCTTTGAGGTAATATGAGCCCTTACCTGATCTTTGGTGACACGGACCAGTCAAACAGAGTTATTTGCAAATAGGTGCCCTAACGCACCTTAAAATCGTTAGGTGGCGACTCTTCTCTTTTTACACCCTCATTTAAAAGAGTTGTCACGTGTCGAAGCCCGCTCTCGCAAGAAAATGGGGGCGACATGCCCTATCACTGACTTTCCTGACATAAGACATGAAGCCCAATCAGAATCACAAAATGCATATAATTGTTCTTCACTCTTACTTGACATAAGCAATCCCAAACCTGGCTGCTTCTTAATGTACTTTACAACATGCAATGCTGCTTCAAAGTGTGATCTTTTTGGTACAAGCATGAACTGGCTTAGGCATTGAACTGCATATGAAATGTCCGGCCTGGTAATTGTGCTTCCCTATTAGCCTTTGATAACTCCCAATGTCTACTAATGCCTCATCAGGATTACATGCATTGATGCAGTTATCAAACTCCATACTTGTGAGCTCCAGATTCTGTTCCATGGGTGTGTCTTTTGGTTTGGATCCTGCTAAGCCTGTTTCTGAAATCATCTCAAGTGCATACTTCCTTTGTGACATTAGTATTCCTTCCTTTGATCTAGCAAATTCAATTCCTAGGAAGTATCTTAGTTCTCCTAGGTCCTTCATTTTGAAGTTTAGTTGAAGTGATGGTTTAGCTTGGTGGATTTTTGTTAAATCATTCCCTGTTATCAGGATATCATCCACATACACAAGCACTTGAACAAACTTGTCTTTGATCAGTCTAGTGAACAATGAATAGTCATGTTTGCTTTGTTGAAAACCAGCAGTTATGATGGCTTGTGTGAATTTAAGATTCAACTGTCTAAAAGCTTGTTTCAACCAGTAGAGGAATTTGAGTAGTCTGCACACTTTGGACTCCCCCTGGATACCAAATCCCTGAGGTAATATCATGTAGACCTCTTCCTCCTCCTCATCAAGATCCCCATTTAGGAATGCATTGTACACATCCATTTAGAAAATGGGTCAATGCTTTAGTGCAGCAGTAACTACAACAGTTCTAACAGTAGTAAGCTTTTGCTACAGGTGAAAAGGTATCATGAAAATCTAGCCCTTCCTGTTGTGTGTACCCCTTAGCAACTAGTCGTGGTTTAAATCTTTCCACTAATCAATCAGCATTGTACTTAATCTAATATACCCACTTACATCCAATGGGAACTTTTCCAGCAGGTAGATCTACTACTTCCTAAGTATGGTTGTCCTCTAAAGCCTTAATCTCAATCTTCATTGCTTGAACCCATCTATCATCCTTGGTTGCTGGAGAGAAAGTGGATGGTGCAGAATCAGTAAAGAAGGAGGCAAGCAAGGATTGATAGAGTAGAGGAAGATGAGCATAGGAAACAAAGTGATGAATATGGTAGTTGATGCAATTGGAGGTGGAAGGCAAAGGCGGATGGACATAGTTTGTCAACCAAATAGAAGGTTTGGTAGTTCTTCCTGACCTTCTAAAAGAAGCTGGCCTAGATTGAGGGAGAGGTGGAGAGGCAGAAACTGAAGTAGAAGGAATAGTAGAAGCTGCAGGGAATTGTGATTCGGAAAGATCAGCAGATTGATCAGAGGAAAAGGGTGTGGGAGAGGTATCAGAAATGTTAGTAGGTACGGAAGCATGTTGAGGTGAGTGATCAGGTTGTTGAGGTGAGTGATCAAGTTGTTGATCAGGTAAGGCAGTGTTAGGGAAGTCTGTGGATGGTGAGGAATTTAAGTCTGGAGCTGCAAGGAATTGACTTTTAGGAAATTTGAAGGGGAAGACATGTTCTTGAAAGATAACATCTCTGCTGAGGAAGAATTTGCTAGATTCAATATCATATAATCTGTAGCCTTTCTGTGTAGATGAGTAACCCATGAAAGTCGCAGGAATGGACTTAGGGGTAAACTTATCATTGAAGTTGGGCTTTGTGGCATAACAAAGGCATCAAAAGGTTCTCATATGGTCGGGTTTGGGTGGCTGACCATGAAATACTTCATAAGGTGATTGACCCTTTAATATTGGACTAGGTAATCTATTTATGATGTATGTGACTATTAAGATACAACCACCTCAGAATTTTAATGGTATATGGTCTTGAAACCTTAATGCTCTTCTTATTTCAAGAATGTGCCTGTGTTTTGTTTCCACCACCCATTTTGTTGTGGGGTGTGAACACAGCTACTTTGGTGGAATATACCTTTAGATCTACACAAGGTAAAACATAGAGAATTAAAAAATTCATGACCATTTCAGATCTGAAAACTTTAACAGAAGCAGAAAATTGATTGTATATTAACTGCACAAAATCAAGCAATACAACATAGAAATCACTTTTCAATCTTAATAGGAATTCTCACGTCATTCTGGAGTAATTATCAGCAAGAGTAAGAAAGTATTTAAATCCATTATAAATGGATACTCTATATGGACCCCAAATATCCATATGCATAAGACTAAATGGTGAAGTTGCCCTAGTGACACTATTAGAAAATGGTAATCTGACTTGTTTGGCTAATGGACATACAGTGCAAGTATTATTGGGTGATTTAGGCACATGACCTTTTATTGTAGGTATTTTTTGTAGAACAACAACTGGGGCGTGGCCCAGTCTTTGATCCCACAAAACCATCAAAATGGCTTTGAACTGAAGAAGACATACATTTTGAAAAGAAAATAGCAGCATGTGTGAATGGATTGAGGATGTACAAGCCACACCTAAGTCTACCAATCTCCTTCACCATGTCACTGAGGAGGTCCTAAAACAAGCAGAAATCAGGATAAAAGTTAACTGGGCATTGCAATTCTCTGGTATACTTAGAATTTTTAGAGAGGAGATTATACTTAAAAGTCAGGCACATATAGAATATTTTGCAGAGTTTGTGTAGGAAGTATTGTGCAGGATCCAGTGTGAGTAATTTTGGTGTTATTCCCATTAGGTAAATGGACACAGTTGGATTGGTTATTTAGCACAGCCTTAGGATTGAACAATAGGTTCAAAGATGACGCCATGTGATTTGAGGATCTAGAGTCAACAATCCAGTAACCTTGAGTTATATTAGATATACCTGCCATGTTTGTTGTTTCAGTTGGCTCATTCTCCTTGCTCAGTAATTTGAGAATCTGTTGGTACTGCTCTGAGGTAAACACTGGTACAGTTGGTGTTATTATGTTTTCTCCCTTTTATCAGTCATACTCACATTATGAGCTATAGGCATTTGGCTCTGCACATTCTGTAGGCATTTGGTTCTGGTTCTCAAATGCACCTCTTCTTCTACTATCAAACCTAGAATTAGAGGGGTATCCAATTAGCTTATAACAGTTTTCCTTCTTATGCCCCTTCATCTGCAATAGTCACAGTACAGATTAGTGTTTCTCTTAGGCCTTATGTTGGTTGTATTAGCTGCAGCTAAGGCACTACTGGCACCTTCCATAGGTCCACACCCCAGAATTCCACTCTGTGACATTGAAGTCTCAGTCATTCTCTAGCTTTCTTCATGTATGATCATAGAGTAGGCTTGATCAAGTGTGGGAGTGGATTCATCATTAAATTTGGCTCCTTTGAGATGCATATGTGTCATTTAATCCCATCAACTTCTGTAGCCAGGAAATGGTATAATTGACCCGAATTCAACTGACAGATCATTCATTTTTGAGTAATATATCGACACACTGGAGATTCCCTGCATTAGAATGATAATTTCTTTGTTCATATGATAGACTTTTGTTGCGTTTACCTTATCATAACGCTCCTTGAAAGCTTCACAGACCTTTTGTGCATTAAAAGAATACACGATTCCTTTCCTCAATTCTATGCTATAGAGCTCATTATCTATGATTGAACAATGGCATTGCACCTCTCCCACAGGTTCAATCGAAAGTTATCAGCCACATAAGTCTCTCTAACACATGATCCATCTATAAAACCAATTTTGTTCTTAACAAGCAGCGACATCTTCGTCGTACTACTCCACGCCGAGTAATTTTTCGTTCCAATTAGCAATTGTGGCACTAGTGCCACACCTGGCGTATCGGACAGATGCAAATAGAGGGAGGGGATCATTGCAATCAAGCAGTTGCGAGCTTGCATGTGAGGTTCTTTTTTTTGTTCTGAGGTGTATCAATTGCCATCTTTAGGTTTTAGTAAGAATTTGGTACGAAATTCAGCAGTAGAAGAAATTCGAATGAAAAATTGGGGAAAATGAATCAGATAAGAAAAATATCATATTCGAGCTTTCTACAAGATTGCTGCCACCGATCATTGTGCCCCTAGCTCTGATATCATGTTAAAATGAACACTATGGCAGCCACTGATGAGATAGAAGCTCGAGAAAGGAGAAGAAGAAATTGACAGCTAAGAGAGAAAAAGAGAGGCGGTCGAAGAGAGAGAAATTTTACAATTTTTGTTTTTCTGTTATATGTCAAAATGAGCAATACACACACATATATAATTACATTCTAAAGCAGTCCACTAACCGATTTTATATGTCAACAATTGCACACACAAATGATAGATGTTTAAAATTTTGACATTAATATCGGTGAACTTTCTTTGACCATTTTCAATGACTTCCAATCCTATCAGTTTAACAACGTAAGAATGAAGCATTCACCTTAAGGAAGCCCTTTAAATTCTAAAATGTTGTATTTTTCATGCGCTTCTAAAAGCGACAAAAGAAAAATAGTTATTCTTGAACTTAATATTGTACGGTCAGATAAACTTTAACTATCCATAAAAAGAGAACAAAACTTTAACCTCTTCAAAATAATATTTAAAAGAAATAACATAATTGTCAAATAAAATACACATTTAGAAGCACATAAATTTCATATCGTATTAAAACTTACAGTATACTGTATTGGGAGTTGGCTTGATAAAGGAACATTGAGGAGAGTAGCCGGTGGTGAAACACTAATATCAAGTGCAAGAGAGAAAAACTGAAAATAGAAGATAAATTTTTGAAGTGGGTAAAAGATTACTTAGAAGATAGGTTTGGTGAACAAATGGTTGTGGCTGTTATGAAGGAGTGTGAAGTGTTGGGACTGTTAATGTTCTTCGGCACACTTTTCACGTATGTAGCGTCTTTGTCTACTTGTAGGGTTTTTAAAATCTAAATTAAATAATTTAATTATAGAAATAATAAGAAGGATATTTTAGTAATTTGACTTTTAGTTGGAAAAACAAGAAGACAAGTAGTTCTCACGATCGAACCATTTTTTCCATGTTAGACTATTATCAGGTACATAGTATATAACTAGCATTCAAGGGTGTGGATAGAGACAAATTGTGTGATATAGTCAGTTATAGTTAGTTATGAGTACAGGAGTTAGTTAGTTAGTTATAGTAGTCTGTGGGACCCAATAGTTAAGTATCCATAGTTAAGTTAGTGCAGAGTTAGTGTGTATATAAATTGTATTTTTCTCTTACAGTAAAATAGACATTCATTTTACCATTTCTACATTTTCTCTCTTCTCTCCTAAGCTCGACTTCTCTATGCTCAAACCTAATTCCAAATTGCTTGGCTAAATCTGAAGATTGAGCTCAGATTCACCAAGCTCACATGGTATCAGAGCGGTGAAGAGCTGTAATTCCGCAAATTTCATTCAATTTGGCTATAATTTCATCGTCGTCTTCCTCGTGAAGCTTTGACTGACGATCGTCAGTGGCGGTCGAAAAATTCGATCACTCGCATCTTTTGTTCGTTCATCCTTCAGATACTCCTAGTTCAATTTTGATTCCTCTAAAGCTCACAGGATCAGAAAATTATGGACTGTGGCGTCGATCAAATCTAAATTACATGAGGACTGGGAAACATGTTTCCTGGATCATGAACACCATATTTCTAGATTTACTTAGCGGCATTATCTACGCATCTAATGCACATTTGGTATGGGAGGATTTAAGAGAAAGGTTTGAAAAAGTGAATCGTGTGAGAATATTCCAATTACATAGGGAAATTGTTACTATTTCGTAGGGAACAAACTCAGTCTCTGCATATTTCACTAGGTTGAAGGAATTGTGGGCTGAATATGATGCAATGGTGCCTATTCCTAATTCAAAGGAGTATGTTGTACACCTTCAGCAGCAAAGGCTAATGCAATTCTTAAGTGGTCTCAATGAGACATATGATCAAGCAAGACGTTAGATTCTAATGAAGACTGTTGAGACAATATTGAACCAAGCTTATGCACTGATTATAAAGGATAAAAGTCAGAATTCTAGTTCACATCCAGCCTCATCAAACATGAGAGATTATGTTGCTATGCAAACAAGTAGAGGGAAAATGATTATTCAGAATAACAGGGAATAATACAAAGGAAAGAAACTTTTTATGAAGTCTGATTACTGCAACAAACCCGGGCACTATAAGGAAAATTGCTACAAGCTAGTTGGCTATCCAACTGATTTCAAAAACAAGAAATCATATGCAGCTAACATGACAACTGGTGGCTTGGAGAATGACAAATCAGCACATCAGGATGAAGGAATAAATAGCTGTGATGGATTAAAGGCAGGACCATACTTTACTTAGGATCAATACAAATAGATTTTGAGCATGTTGAACAAGGAGACTCCAGAACATTAGGTTAACATGACAGGTATTGCAACCTCCTTAATGGCAAGCTTTCCTTGCAAAGAATGGATAATTGATTCCGGAGCTACACACCACAAGTGATCAAGTCCATCTGCCTACAGGAGGAAAATCTAATATAACAAATATTGGAGAAGTTGTTATTTTTGATGAGTTGAAATTGGAAGATGTTTTTGTTTGTACTTGAGTTTAAGTTCAACCTACTCTTAGTATCTAAACTAACTAGGCATTGTCTTGCTTAGTAAATTTCTTCGCTGATTTCTGCTTATTTCAGGATCTCTACAATGGCAAGGTGAGGGGAATTGATAGAGAAATAGGTGGTCTGTACATATTGAAGAAGAACTTTAAATGAGACTTGGAAAAATTCATCAAAGGGATAAGGAAGTTTGCATCAACTACAACTGCAGAAAGTAATAAAGGAGATGGAGCCTTGTGGCATAAAGGCTAGGCCATGCTTCAGTTAGCACTATAAAGAACATGAATATGTTTCATAACAAATTTATAGATGTAGCAGTGAATAATAATTGCCTTGTGTGCCCACTAGCTAAGCAGAGTAGGCTAGTGTTCCCTAGAAGTATGAGTAGACGTGAAAATCCTTTATTTCTTTTGCATATGGATGTTTGGAGACCATATAGGTTTCTCACTTATGATAGAAAACATTTCTTTCTAACTGCTGTTGATGATAATACAAGGAAAACTTGGGTACATTTGCTTCAATTGAAAAGTGATGTTGTTGTGGTGTTGAAGAAATTTCCTTCTATGCTACAAACTCAATTTCAGTCCAAAGTTAAGGTAGTTAGAACAGATAGTGGCACAGAGTTCTTTAACAAACGCATGAATGACTTATTTGATGCTTATGGGATAATTCACCAAAGCAGCTGTTTATATACTCTACAATGGAATAGTGAAAAGAAAGCACAAGCATATTCTAGATACAGCTAGGTCATTGAAGTTACAGGCAAGTGTTCCTACAAGGTTCTGGGGTGAATGCATCAATATAGCTATACAAGTGATAAACAGACTACCTACCAAGTTGCTGAACGAGAAAACTCCATATGAGCTCCTTCATAACAAGCCACATTCATTATCTCATCTTAGGGTGTTTGGGTGCCTTTGTTATGCCACTAATTTATTTAAGGAATATAATTCTCACCAAGAGCAAAAGCAGATGTATTCCTTGGCTATGCAGAAATACAAAAAGGCTACAAGTTAATGGATTTGGCCACTAACTGTTTCTTTGTTTGCAGAGATGTTATCTTCAAGGAGCACATCTTTTCATTTGCCAAACAGTGTTTTACATCTCACAATGGAGAAGTACATACAGCACCTACTGATCTCATCTCAGGCCTTAAGAAATTTGAACCTCTACAGAACTCCCGCGACGCTGTGAATTTGCAGTTAGTAGGAATTGCAAGCAGTGGATTAGAGGAGTCTATTGAGGGGAGTGATCTTGATAATAGTGCAGAGACCAACATTGCAGAATATGAAGAACTGGAGAAGCAGATGTTCATGACATGCAAGACTCACCAGCAGCAAATGCAGATGATAATGCAAATGCAGATCACAACACAGCAGTAATGGAGAATGGCAGTGCTGATGCACAAACAACTAGCAATGTTGATACAATTCCTGAGCAACACTTAATGCAGGAAAGTGGAATGATTCCTCCAACAACTATGGAACAAGAGTCTATTGAAGTAGAAAATCAAAAAGAACCGCAAAGGAACCTTTATGGTTACATGATTATGTGACCACTACAAAAAAGGGACAAAGTTCTTCTTATCCCCTATCCAACTATCTATCATATAGCAGGTTGATTAAAAAGTGTAGAAGTTTCTTGGTTGGGATCTCAGCACTAACAGAACCAAGAACTTTTAGTAAAGCCTCTAAGGAAAAAAGGTGGATTGAAGCCATGGAAATGAAAATCAAGGCTTTAGAAGACAATAGAACTTGGGATGTTGTTGACCTTCCAAAAGTCAAGAAGGCTATTGGTTCAAAATGGGTGTATAAGATAAAGTACAAAGCAAGTAGTGAGGTAGAAAGGTTCAAGGCCAGGTTGGTAGCCAAGGGCTATAGGCAAAGAGAAGGCCTAGACTTTAGTGAAACCTTTTCACCAGTTTCTAAGATAGTAATTGTGAGGTCTGTGATTCATCTTGCTGTCTCTAAAGGCTGGAATATATCACAAATAGATGTGTACATGCATTCTTGCAAGGGGATTTATATGAGGAGGTGTATATGAAACTTACTCATGGCTTTGGGAGACAGGGGGAGACAAATATCTGCAGACTATTGAAGTCATTATGTGGGTTGAAACAAGATTCACGACAGTGGGACATTTAGCTCAGTTAGGCATTAACAGCTGGAGGATATGTTCAAAGTCTACATGACTATTCATTGTTTACTAAAAGAAAATAAGATGATTTTGCAGCAGTGTTGATATATGTGGATGATTTACTAAATACTAGAAATAGTGAGGAGTTTATCAATGAGACTAAAGATGTCCTTCATCAGAAGTTCAAGGCGAAGGATCTTGGAGATCTCAAATATTTTCTGGGAATTGAGGTTATGTGATCCAAAGGAGGGATTCTACTGAATCAGAGGAAGTACACTCTTCAGCTCATCTTTGATCTGGGATTAAGTGGGGCTAAGCCAGTCTCAACTCCCACAGATCTCAATCAGAAATTCACCTCTTTTGAGTTTGACAGACGTACTGGCACTACAGATGACGAGATCTTGACTGATGTGAGTGAATATTAAAGGTTGATTGATAGATTGATCTATTTGACCATCACACGATCAAACATTGTGTTTGTGGTCCAAACTCTCAGTCAATTCATACAAGAACCTAAAAAGTCACATTGGGATGCAGCTATGAGAATAATCAAACACCTAAAACATGAACCAGGCATGGGAATTTTCCTAAGCATTGAAGGTGCATATGGTTTGACATGTTTTTGTGATGCAGACTGAGCAAGTTATCCAAACATGCAAAGATTAGTGACTGGATATTTTGTCAAGTTTGGTAGTTCACCCATATCTTGAAAATCCAAGAAACAACACACAATGTCAAGAAGCTCTGCAGAAGCAGAGTATAGAAGCCTGGCAGCTGTGACGACGGAAGTGATCTGGTAGTTGGGACTGTTTGCTGAACTTGGAGTGCCTATCAAATGACCTATGGAGGTCTATTGTGATAGCAAAGCTGCTCTGCATATTGCAGCCAATCCTATCTTCCACGAGCGTACCAAACACATTGAGATAGATTGTCATTTTGTGCGCGACAAGATCAAACAAGGTGTCCTCAGCACACAATTTGTAGGGACCAAAGATCAACTTCTCACTAAAGATCTTGGGTAGTCTCAGCATGTATTTCTACTTGGCAAGCTTGGAGTGCTCAATATTTTGTACCCTCCAGCTTGAGGGGGAGTGTGCTATATAGTCGGTTATAGTTAGTAATGAGTAGAGGAGTTAGTTAGTTAGTTATAGTGGTTTGCGGGACCCAGTAGTTAAGTAATCACAGTTAAGCTACTGCATAATTAGTGTGTATAAAAATTTGTATTTTTCCTTACAGTAAAATAGATATTTATTTTACTATTTCTGCATTTCCTCTCTTCTCTCCTAAACTCAACTTCTCTATGCTCAAACCTAATTCCAAATTGCTTGGCTAAATTTGAAGATTGAGCTCAGATTCATCAAGCTCACACAAATAATTAAGTAACTTATTCTTATTTGCCTAAACTCTGATGTGTGTGTATATATATGTTTCGGTGATGATAACAGGCGTGCCATACAAGATGCAGACTGTAACAAATTGAAAAGAAGTGCTTATATAACTAAACCAAGTTGGTATGTGCTAACTCCGTTGACTAATGATGCAAACTGCATATACTACATTATAATGACCATAATCCTAAATAGTTTATTTAGTACTCTGCTCCTTGTTGGATTCCAAACGTACTAATAACTAATACTCGATCCGGTTTACTTTAATTAATTTTTATATGTCATTTTTCACACATATTAAAAAATCCATCTTTTAACATTAATTAATAATGAAATTGATCATATTAGCTTTATCTTTTTATTGAAAATATAACAAATATTCTTAGGCTCTTTACTCCACGATCGACTTTAAAAAAAAGTTATTTCATTTTTAATATCTGAAAAATTAATTATTATGGACAAAAAAAACTAAAAATACTAATTAAAATAGGCAGAAGACAAGAAATTTGCATCTCTTTGTTTGAACCCCAATTAATGCTTTCCTACCAAGTAGTACCAAATACTACAACTACTCTATTTTCAAGATCGACGCGCTTTGAAGAAAATGGCCATGCAATTAACTGGTTGACTTCGATCCCATTGTTATTCAATACTTTACTACTACGTACTATCAAGTCTTCTGCCACCGTTCCTCTTCACGTAGCAAAAAAAATTACAACTAGGCTTTTACCAAAGCTGGCTATCCATTTCTTTAGCTATATATATATGCCAAAATCCATCAAACCATTGCACAAAAAACCATACACTAATCACCATTTCATGTGCATATCAAAAGCCATGTCAAAAAATTCTAACTTCTTTTTTGTTCATTTTACCCTTTTTTGCACCACTCTTTTCCTACTTGTTCCAATCTTATTTTCTCAATCTTTTGCTGCTGATGTTCCTCCAAACAACCCTGTATCTCCCTCTGTTATTTGCAAATCCACTCCTTATCCTTCCTTCTGTAGATCATCTGTGCTTCCACCTACAGGGAATCCCAACGAAAATGTGTATGCCTACGGTCGAAAATCCGTCCGAAAATCTTTATCTTCGGCTCGTAAATTCTTGTCCCTTATCCAAAAACACCTTCGAAAATCCAAACAATTAACAATTACTGCTGTCCGTGCACTAGAGGATTGCCAATTTCTAGCAGGGCTTAACATGGATTATTTGTCAAGTTCTTTTAAAACTGTCAACGGATCATCGAAAACTCTCCCTGTTTTTGAAGCTGACGATGTGCAAACAATGCTCAGTGCAATTTTAACAAACACACAAACTTGTTTAGATGGTCTTCAAGCAACATCCTCTGCTTGGAGTGTGAGAAATGGCCTAGTCGCTCCACTTTCAAATGACACTAAACTTTATAGTGTTTCTTTAGCTTTGTTCACAAAAGGGTGGGTTCCAAAGAAGAAAGATGGACCAAAAATTCGTCAACCTAGACAAAAACAGATGTTCAAAAATGGCCGATTGTCGTTCCAAATGTCGGCACGAAACCAAGCAATTTTGGAAACAGTAAGCAGGAGAAAGCTTTTGCAGGAGGAGGAAAATAATGACCAAGTTAACGTGAGTGACATTGTGATTGTCAATCAAGATGGAAGTGGGAATTTCACTACCATTAATGATGCAGTGGCGGCTGCACCAAATAATACCAAGGTTGATGCAGGGTATTTCCTTATATACATAACAGAAGGTGTGTACGAGGAGTATGTTGCCATTGCGAAGAACAAGAAGTATTTGATGATGATTGGCGATGGCATCAATCGAACCATCATTACAGGCAATCATAGCTTTGTTGATGGATGGACAACATTCAACTCTTCCACATTTTGTAAGTATCTAAATGATATCCTTACCTTTTCAAATGCATATTAGAGGGCGAATTCAAAATTTAAAAAACTGAATGAGTACTTTTGAAACTATGAGTTCAGAATATAATATTTGTCGAAATTTTAGTTTTATATATACACACGTCACGTGTCGAAAATACAAGCTTTAGTTGAATCCATAACATATAAGCTCCATCTGTCTCACCTACACTAAGGGGTCGTTTTGTTTGAAGACAAGTTATGCTAGGATTAGTTATGCTAGGAATAGTTATACTGGGTTTATGCTGAAATTAATTATCCTCATATCATTTCTTATGGACTGCTTGGTATGTAGTATTAATGCTGAGATTGTTAATTTTTCTGTTTTATTCTGGATTACTATTCCACCCTCTAGCATATATAAGTTATCATGTTACTATTTTTCATTCTGGGATAAGGATTAGTAACCAAACAAGAGATAAAGCGATACTAAATTTTTATCCACAATTATTTTTTGCTTATCGATCATACCAAACGATTCCTAAATGTTCTCTAACTCATGTGGGGTTGGGAGCAGAGGCGGATGGAACATAGAATTGACGGGTTTTACGGAATCCATCATTTTTGAGGTGACTAACATGAAATCGAAGAACTTTGCTCTTAAGCCCTGTTCTGAGGTAGATCCATCTAAATTTTTACCAACTCAACTTAGCAACCCTGTGAATGCTGAGGAGATAGTGGGCTTTGAGGATGATACAAAAAGTTCGAGGAACAAAAGAGCTAGATATCATCCCAATTGTTGGACTGGGGGGACAAGGTAAAACAACTTTTGCTAGAATGATATATATATATATATATATA
>MCJB01000631.1:22962-36159 GCA_002018475.1 Nicotiana obtusifolia | reverse complement strand
CGAGGTAACGATGATTCTAGTACTTCTCGGGGTCGAGAAAAGGGTAAGAAACAAAGGAGGAGGGTAGAAGATTACACTCCAAATAGTCCTACGTATCTTCCTCCACCCCGGGGCTATTCTGATCTGCCCCAGCATCACCAGCCCTACACTTTCATGCAAACACCAGGTCTTCCGCCACAGGGACCTTGGATTGTACGTCCGACGTACAGTCCACCTACTGCACATCCACGTGGATCTCAGCCATCTTCATCGCATGGACCGCATCGATCCATGTCACATCCACATGGAGCACATTCATCATCGCCTCAGCCACTAGGGTCACAGCCACTGGCGTTGCTGCCACTCGGTTCACAACAATCATCTACATGTCCCATTGCGGTACATACAGCTGCGTCGCAGGGCTCGCAGCCATCTTCGTCGGGTAATCCATCTGTTACAAGCATTCCCCTGCGGGATCCTACCTCTTACCCCCCCACACCGTCCACACATGCCCCTGCTGATGCTGACGAGGAGGTGCGTCGGGATGAGTATGGTAGGATCATCATAGTCCCTGAGGGTGACGGGTAAGAGCTAAAACAGTTATTTTTAATGTTTATTGTTTCCTACGATTTTAATAACATATTAATGTGTTTTTTTTTAACTACATTAAAGGTTTGACCCTTGTAATGTTACAATGAGAATAATCACCGAAGCATCACGAAAGCTATATGATAGCTCTTATTCGTTACAACGAGAATAATCACAAAGTTGGACGCCCAGCACAAAATACAAAAATAATATCTGAAATAAGCGACCACAGATGGTCGCTAATGTGGTATTTTAATTTTCTGTATTTCTCATTAAGCGACCAACTTTGGTCGCTTATTGAGAAATACAGAAAATAAAAATACCAAACTGGCGACCATCTTTGGTCGCTTATTTGGTATTTTTATTTTCTGTATTTCTCAATTAGTGACCAACTTTGGTCGCCTTTTGAGAAATACAGAAAATAAAAATACCACATTGGCGACCATCTTTGGTCGCTTATTTCAGATTTTAATTTTCTGTCTTTTTCAGTGGGCGACCAAAGTTGGTCGCTAATTAGCGACCAAGATTGGTCGCTTTTTGGAAGGGACCAACTAAATACTGACCAGACCATTATGGTCGCTTTTTGGTCGCTTTTGGGCAGATAGGGACCAACTTTGGTCGCTTTTTCCGGTCGCTTTTCACCTGATTTTTAGTAGTGACATCCACACACACAGAGACACACAATCCTATGAATGTATATCTACGAATTTCTATGCTAGCTATATACTTCAGTTTTTAGATTTAATCAAACAAATTCCCCAATTCTCAGCCAACCACAAGTCCAAGTAGCCAAGAACTTTCATTGGATAGGGTGCGGGTGCATGACAAAAAGTTGATGAATATTCTTTCAAACTGATAAAATGCAAAGCTTGTTCATGCCCCAATATAGTGGTGATAAAACAGATAAAAGAAAGCAGTTATCCATTCATATTATCCACTAAAAAAATGGGTTGGCTAATGAACTTTTTAAAAATATATCAAATATGAATAAGAACCATATTATCCACTTAGAAAATAGATAACTAATAGGTTTAACTTTTACATTTGTAAAGCCTCAAATTGAGGGTTCCTCAAGTTTGAGAGATTATGAAATCTCCCAAAAATGATCATATTTAAGAAGCCATGAATAATATGAATATCCATATTATCCGTCAATTAACTCATTTTTATCCGTATTACATATCGGTCGGATCGCATAATTTAGCCGTTTTTTGCATTATCCATTTCAACCCGTCAATATCCGACCCAACCTGGCCATTTGCCGCCCAATATAATCTAAAAAGATCATTCTCTATCATTAAATATATGACATTCACTTAGATGTATAAGTGAAACATGAAGTGTCGCTCGTCCCAGACTAAAGGTGAAACATTTAAGCATTTAAAGATGTCACTTTTGTTTAATCACTCCACAACCACCTCACATCATTCTTCTTTTAGTATGGGTTTCTGATAACCAAATCAATATTTACTTTCTCTTTTATGTATAGTCTCTATTAGCTTAACTACAATATATAAGCACTTCTGCTTCACCGTCAAATATATACACACAATATCAACTTGACAAAGATTGAAATAGATTGTCATTAATGCATTTTTTCAACCATCCTTTACTTACTTTGTCATGCACCGCATTCTCTCTTTTCTTTTTTGTTGTTCCGTTTTCTAGTTCTACACTTTACTTTAAACTCACAAAGTACTATCAAAACAAACTGCTTCCTGTTAGTCATTAAAGGCTTTAGAAAAAGATGTAATTGCTCTTGTTGGATTGTCTTTGAAGTCAATTCTAGTGCTCGTACTGCACAATTAGTGGCTATGTTTATGAATGCTAAAAACTGATAACATATAAAGATACTTGATCTGGAAATCAGTTTGCGGTATATCTTGTTGGACTGATATCTTTGCAACCCTTAACTTTGGTGGATCCTTTTTTCCTTTTTTGCTAGTCGAGAAATCCCTGTAGGCTACTGACACACGGTTCAAAACTCGGTGGACAATGTGTGTATCCCTCTAGCCTTTAAATACCAAGCTTTTGTCTGCGACTCATGACATGCATCTAATCCACACATCCTAAGTTATACTCTAACCACTAGATCAAAGCTTTGTGGAGCAACACTTACCTTTTCTTTCCACATAATAGATTGGAAATTACCCATTGTTGTTGGCGTCCCACATCAGCTATGAGTCAGATGGTTGGATTCCTTATATAATGTTGGGTACTCCTAATCTCATAAGCTAGCTTTTGAGGTTGAGTTAGGATGGATATCTATTTTCTAAACAAGATTTACTTTGCAACGACAGCAACAATAACATACCTAGTATGATCCCACAAGTGGAGTCTGGGGAGAATAGAGTGCAGGCAGACTATCCCTACCTTATGTGAGGTTGAGAGGCTGTTTGCTCTCTCATACGAAAGAGAAATTGCTCGACTACGTACTAAACTTCCATCGCAATCCTCGATCACCATGCTATCCTACCTAGGGTCATGTCTGTGAGTTGAAAATGTGCCATGTTCTGTCTAATCACCCCTCTCTAATTCTTCTTCAGTCTGCCTCTACCTCTCATTAAACCTATCATTGCCAATCTCTTGCATCTCCTATCAATGCTCCTCTTCTTCACATGCCTAAATCATCTCACCCTCGCTTCCTCATCTTGTCCACTATGGAGGCCACTCTACCGTGCCTCATATATCTTTATTCGTAATCTTATCTCTCCTAGTATGCCTATACATCTATCTAAACATCTACATTTCCGCTATTTTCATCTGGTGAACGTGTGAGTTCTTGATTGGCCAATTTTCTATCACATACAACATAGTTGGTCTAACAACCACCTTATAGAACTTACCTTTAAGTTTTGATGGCACATACTTATCACATAGGACACCAGTCATCCACGCCGCTCTAATATGATGTGTAACATCATCGTCGATCTCCCTGTTTTCTAGGATATTAGGTAAAATAAAGCTCACCACAAAATTATAAGAGAGAAAAAATGCTCAAAGGAGGAAAGAGAACTTCTAATATCAACCTTCATCTTATATTTATAATGTTTAAGCATAATTGGATTATGCAGAATTCCAGTTTTATGGCCGTAAAACGCTAAAAAACGAGGAATAATCATGGCGAGGCAATGACTACAGTTCCCTAGGTAGTTTTATATGGGCCATAAAAATTTTAGGCGGCTCGAGTTCGGTCACGTGGCCCATGCCGGTGGCGTGGACTATGTCACACGAAATTTAGGAATCGAGCAAAATTCTAGTTTGATGACACTAAAAGTACTAAAATATGAGGAACGTTCATGGCGAGGCGATGAATATGGTTCCCTAGGTGGTTATGGATGGTCTGAAAAACTTTTAGGCGACTCGGGTCTGGTCACTCGGGCCCATGACGGTGGCGCGGGTTACAGCACACGAAAATCTGGTAATCGAGTGGAATTCAAGTTTTATGGCATTAAAACGTCAAAAATGAGGAACGGCCATAGCGAGGCGATGAAAATGGTTACCTAGGTAGTTATGGATGGTGCGGCAAAATTTTAGGCGACTCGGGTCCGGTCGCTCGTGCCCATACAAATGGCTTGGACTATATCACATGAAAATCTAGGAGTCGGGAAATATTCCAGTTTTATAGCCCTAAAACGCCAAAAAAGAGGAAATGTCACGACGAGGAGATGAATATGGTTCCCTAGGTGGTTTTGAATAGGCCGAATAAAATTTAGGCGGCTCGGTCCGGTCTTCCAAGCCCATGCCGCTAGCATACGCTATAACACACGAAATCTAAAAATCAGGCGAAATCTCAATATTATGGCCCTAAAACGCCAAAAACCGAGGAACGGTCCTAGCAAGGCAATGACTATGGTTCCCTAGAAGGTTTAGGATGGGTCGGCAAAATTTTAGGCGGCTGGGGTTCGATTGCCCAGGCCCATGCAGGTGGCATGGGCTATAGCACACAGATTTGGGAATCAGGTAGAATTCCAGTTTTATGGTCCTAAAATGCCAAAAAACGAGGAAGGTCATGGTGAGTCAATGACTATGATTCCCTATGTGGTTTAGGATGGTGCGGCAAAATTATAGGCGGCATGGGTCCGGTCACCCAGGCCTATGCCGGTGACGTAGGCTATAACATACAAAAATTTAAGAATCAGGAGGAATTCCAGTTTTATGGCCTAAAACGTTAAAGAACGAGGAACGGTCATGGAGAGGTGATGACGATGGTTCCTAAATGGTTTTGGATGGGCTGGTAGTGTTATAGGTGGCTTGGGGTCCGATCGCCCGGGCCCATGCTGGTGGTGTGGGCTATAACACATGAAAATCTGAGAAATCGGGAGGAATTCCAGTTTTATGGCCCTAATACGCCAATAAATAAGGAACGGTTATGCCGCGGTGATGACTATGCTTCCCTTAGTGGTTTTGGATGGGCGGTAAGATTTTAGGCTGCTTAGGTACGGTTGCCTGAGCCCATGCAGGTGGCGTGGGCTATAGCACACGAAAATTTGGGAATCGAGTGGAATTCCAGTTTTATGGCCTTAAAATGCCAAAAAATGAAAAACAATCATGGCAAGGCGATGATTATGGTTTCCTAGGTGGTTTAGGATGGGCCAGAAAAATTTTAGACGGCTCGGGTCCGATCGCCCGTGCGCATGCCTGTGGTGTGGGCTATAGCATACAAAAATCTGATCATCGGGCAGAATTTCAGTTTTATTTCCCTAAACAACCAAAACACAAGGAACGGTCATGGTGAGGCAACGATTATGATTCCCTGGGTGGTCTTGGATGGATCGGCAAAATTTTAGGCGACGATTATGGTTCCCTCGGTGGCGCAGGCTATTGCACACGCATCTAGGAATTGGGCGAAATTATAGTTTATTGCCCCAAAATGCAAAAAAAATGAGAAACGGTCACAACGATGCGATGACTATAGTTTCCTATGTGGTTTTGGGTGGTGCAGCAAAATTTTAGGCAGCTCGGGTCCGATCGCCTGACGCGATGACTATGATTTATTAGGTGGTTTTGGATGGTGCGGTAAAATTTTGGCAACTCAGGTCTGGTCGCCCGTGTCCATGCAGGTGGTGTAGGCTATAGCACACGAAATTTGAAAATCAGACAGAATTCTAGTTTTTTGGCCCTAAAATGCCAAAAAATACGAGAAACGATTATGGCGAAGTGATGTCTATAGTTCCCTAGGTGGTTTTGGATGGGCCAGCAAACTTTTAGGCAGCTCGGGTCCGGTTTTCCTGGCCCGTGCCAGTGGCGTGGGCTATAGCATATGAAAATCAAGAAATCGGGTGAAATTCTCTTTTTATAGCCCTAAATGCCAAAAAGCGAGCAACGATCATGGTGAAGTGATTACCATCATTCTCTAGGTGGTTTTGGATAGGCCAGCTAAATTTTAGGCAGCTCGGGTCCGGTCGCCCGAGCCCATGCCGGTGGAGTAGATTATGGCACACGAAAATCTAGAAATCATGCGGAATTCCAGTTTTATGGCCCTAAAACGCCAAAAACTGAGAAACAGACATGGATAGGCGATGAGAATGGTCCTAGGTGGTTTTGGATGGGCAAAAAAATTTTTAGGCGGCTCGAGTCTGATCGCTCGGGCCTATGCCGGAGGCGTGTGCAATAGCACACGTAAATCTGGGAATAAGGCAGAATTCTAGTTTTATGAACTTGAAACTCCAAAAAATGAGGAACGGTCATGGCAAGGAAATGACTATGGTTCCCGAGGTGATTTAGGATAGGCCGAAAAACTATTAGGCGGCTCGGGTCCAGTCACCCGGATCCATGTCGGTGGCGTGGGCTATTGACCACGCATCTATAAATCAGAGGAAATTTTAGTTTTATAGTCCTAAAATGCCAAAAAGCGAGGAACGGTCATGGCGACGCAATGACTTTGGTTCCCTAGGTGATTTTGGATGGTTCAGCCAAATTTTAGGCTGTTGGGGTCCGGTCGCCCATGTCCATGTCGGTGGCATGGGCTATAGCATATGAAAATCTTGGAATCGGGCGAAATTCTAGTTTTATGGAAACTAAAATGGCAAATAACGAGGAACGGTCATGGAGAGACGATGACTACGGTTCATCAGGTGGTTTTAGATAGATCGGCAAAATTATAGGCGGCAGAGGTCTGATCGCCCGGGCCTATGCTGGTGGTGTGGGTTGTAGCACACGAAAATCTACGAATCGGGCGAAATTCCAGTTTTATGCCCTAAAGCGCAAAAAAATAAGGAACGGTCATAGCTAGGCGATGACTATGGTTCCCTAGGTGGCTTTGGATAGGCCGGCAAAATTTTAGGCGCCCGAGCCCATGCTGGTGGCATGGGCTATAGCACACGAAAATCTAAGAATCGTGTGGAATTCCAGATTTATGGCCCTAAACCTCCAAAAAATGAGGAACGTTCATGGAGAGGCGATGCTTATGATTCCTTAGATGGATTGGGATGGTCCGGCAAAATTTTAGGTAGATTGGATCTGGTCGCCGGGCCCATGCTGGTGGCGTGGGCTATAGCACACGAAAATGTGGAAATTAGGCGGAATTCTAGTTCTATCGCCCTAAACCTTAAAAAAATAAGGAATGGTCATGGAGAGACAATGACTATGGTTCCCTAGGTGGTTTTGGATAGGCCGGCAAAATTTTAGGCGCCCGAGCCCATGTCGGTGGCGTGGGCACACGAAAATCTAAGAATCGTGTGGAATTCCAGTTTTATGGCCCTAAACCTCCAAAAAATAAGGAACGTTCATGGAGAGGCGATGCTTATGATTCCTTAGGTGAATTGGGATGGTCCGACAATTTTAGGCAGCTTGGGTCCGGTTGCCCAGGCCCATGCCGGTGGCGTGGGCTATAGCACATGAAAATGTGGGAATTAGGCGGAATTCTAGTTTTATTGCCCTAAAACTTCAATAAAATAAGGAACGGTCATGGAGAGACGATGATTATGGTTCCATAGGTTATTTTTTGATAGGCAGGTGAAATTTTAGGCGGCTTGGGTCCGGTCGCCTGGATCCTTGTTGATGGCGTGTGCAATAACATACTTAAATCTAGCAATCAAGCAGAATTCCAGTTTTATGGCCTTGGAACTCCGAAAAATAAGGAACGGTCACGGCAAGGTGATGACTATGGTTCCTTCGGTGGTTTTGGATGGGCCAGCAAAATTTTAGGCATCTCAGGTCTGGTCGCCTCAGCCCATGCCGGTAACATGGGCTATAGCAAACGAAAATGTGCGAATAGGGAGAAAGTCCTGTTTTGAAACGATCATGGAAAGGCGATGACTATAGTTCCCTAGGTGGTTTTGGATGGGCTGGCAAAATTTTAGGCAGCTTGGGCCAGGCCGCCCGAGCCCATGCCTGTGGCGTGGGCTATAGCACACAAGAGTCAAGGAATCGGGCGGAATTCTCTTTTTATAGCCCTAAACGCCAAAACGCAAGGAACAGTCATGGTGAAGCGATGACCACGTTCCTTATGTGGTTTTGGATAGGCCAGCTAAATTTTAGGCAACTCGGGTTCGGTCGCCCGGGCCCATGCCGGTGGCGTGGTTTATAGCACACAAAAATCTAGGAATCATGCGGAATTCCAGTTTAATGCCCCTAAATGCTATAAAAAAAAAAGAAGGAACGATCATGGAAAGGCGATGACTATGGTTATATTAGGTGGTTTTGGATGGAGGCAAAATTTTAAGTGGCTCGGGTCCGGTCGCCTAGGCACATGTCGGTAGTGTGTGCTATAGCACACCAAATCTGGGAATCATGCGGAATTCCAGTTTTATGGCCCTAAAACGTCAAAAAACAAGGGACTATCATGGCGAGGTGATGACTATAGTTCCCTAGGCAATATTGTATGTGCCAATAAAATTTTAAGTGTTCCAATCGCCTAGGCACATGCCGGTGGCATGGACTATAGCACACAGAAATTTGGAATCGGGCGAAATTCTAGTTTTATGGCCCTAAAATGCCTAAAAATGATGAATGATCATGGTGAGGCATTGATTATGGTTACCTAGGTGGTTTTCGATGGGCCGACAAAATATTAAGTGGCTGGGGTCCTGTCGCCTGGGTACATGCCGGTGGCATGGCTATAGCATATGAAAATCAGGGAATCGGGCAGAATTCCAATTTTACGGCCCTAAAATGACAAAAAAAACAAGTAATGGTCATGGCGAGGAAATGACTATGGTTCCCTAGGTGATTTTGGGTAAGCCGGAAAAATTTTAGGCGGCTCAGGTCCGATCGCTCTGGCCCATGCCAGTAGCATGGGCTATAGCATAAAAAAACTTGTGAATCAGTCGAAATTCCAGTTTTATGGCCCTAAAATGCCAAAAATCGAGAAACGATCATGGAGAGGCGATGTCTATGGTTACCAAGATGGTTTTGGATGGGCCGGAAAAATTTTTAGTTGCTCGGTTCCGGTTGCTTGGGCATATGTCAGTAGCATGGGCGATAGCACATAAAATTTGGGAATCGGGCGGAATTTCAATTTTATGGCCCTAAAATATCAAAAAACAAGGAACGATCATGGAGAGGTGATGACTATAGTTCCCTAGGTAATTTTGATGTGCCAACAAAATTTTAAGTGCCTTGGTTCCGATCGCCTAGGCACATGCCGGTGGTGTGGGCTATAGCACAAGGAAATTTGGGAATCGGGTAAAATTCCAGTTTTATGGCCCTAAAATGGCTAAACATGATGAACGGTCATGGCGAGGGATTGACTATTGTTACCTAGGTGGTTTTCGATGGGCCGAAATTTTTTTAAGTGGCTCGGGACCTGTCGCCCGGTATGGCGACCCGGTAAATCGTCTCATGGGTTACTGCTCCGTCTTCCCCAATATCTGTATCATTATGCCTTGTTATCTGTGTTATAGGTCATTTTAATTGAGTAAGTTGCATTCGGAGTAAAATTGGTAAGAGATGAGACACTTAGCCTCTTTCAAGGAGGCTTAAGTTGTAAAAGTCAACTGTATGTTGACTTATGAGTTAGAAGGCTCGGATGTGAATTCCGATGATTCGGTTAGTTTCGGGATATGATTTATCACTTAGGAGAGTGATCGAAATTAGTTTTGGAGGTTCCATGTAGAATTAGGCTTGAATTGGTGAAGTTAGAATTTTGGCGATTTCCGGTTGATAGGCGAGATTTTGATCCGAGGGTCGGAATAGAATTCCAAAAGTTTCTGTAGCTTCGATATGTGATTGATGACTTGTGTGCAAAATTTTAGGTCATTCGGACGTGGTTTGGTTGGGTTTAGATCAAAATAGTGACTTAGAGGATTTTGAAAACCTTAGGCTTGAATCCAACGTGAATTGGTGTTGATAAGTTGTTTTGAACATTCCAAAGGTTGGAACAAGTTTGGATAATGTTATGGGACATGTTGGCGTGTTTGGTTGAAGTCCCGAGGGCCTCGACTGGATTTTGGATGGTTGATGGGGTTTAACTTTGGCATTTCAAGAATGTGTCGATGTCGTCTCTTCAAGAATAAGTGGTATAATATTATGAAAATGGACTCCAAATTCAGTTTTAATTGAAGCATTAGATCCGTATCGAAATTTCAGAGTCATAGCAAAAAGAATCGTCCAATTCGGACATCGTATGAAAAAGTTATGCCTATTTTCGTGTCAAGGAAAAAAATCTGCAGAAACGTCAAATCTGCGATCGCAAATTGACCGCAGATCAGCTATGCGAACCGCATTTTTGACATGGAAATCGCAAACTGAGGCAGAACTTGAGGCGAGGTTCGCGATTTCTGGGTCCAAAAATGCGAACCGCAAACCTATTATGTGACAGGTTTGCGATTCGCTTAAATGGCCTTTCAGGGGTGACCCATATTCGTTACCTACGAAGAGGAACACCTCCAAACACCATAGAATCACAACAAATCAACTTCAAAACCATATTCAAAGGAGATTATCTCGTGTAAATTCTTAAAGAAGGGGGTTTGACCATTCTAAACACATTTGGAGCTAGAGAGCTCGGATTGAAACAAGTTTTGAAGTAATTCTTGGAGGGTTTCCAAGAGAAACATTGGGGTAAGTATTCCTAACTCAATTCTGAAGGAATTACCTAAGATTATAGTTGTTTTTAGCATTTTCACTGGTATTTTAAGTTGGGAAAATGGTGGAAACCCTAAGGCTTAGATTTGAGGGTTGGAGGTCGATCCGGTGTCGGAATTCGATAAATTTTATATGGTTGAACTCGTGAGAAGATAAGGAACCCGTTGGGGTGAAAAGTTGCCACGACCCCGGATTTCCCACCCTCGGGAGTCGTGATGGTGCCTACTAATGGAAGCTAGGCCAGCCAATAATTTACTTTGCTTACTACATTATCATACATAATCAATCCATTCAATAAATTTACAAATATAATTTAATAACAAAAATTCGGAAAAATACTTTAAATAGTCCCTCGTTTTCACAAATCACCCAAGAACTGGTATCACAGTTTCACAGACCGTCTAAGAGTACTACATACAAGGTCTTGAAAGAAATAACAAAAGTACTGTTTCCGAACTACATGGAAGAACAGTTGAAAGAAGTAGACAGAGGACGCCAAGATCTGCGAACGTCTGCAGTGCTACCTTGGGTCGCCTGGGAAGCCGCACAAAAGCTGGAAGTCCTTTTACTGTCCGACACCTGCGGCGCCGGTATCTGCACAAAAGAGTGCAGAGTGTAGTATCAGCACAACCGACCCCATGTGCTGGTAAGTGTCTGGCCTAACCTCAGCGAGTTAGTGACGAGGCTAGGACCGGACTCCAGATAACCTGTTAGACATAAACATATTTGCATCTACGACAGATAACAAAATGCATCAACAAAATAAACTGAGAAAGGAAGATATGCATCGCAATATCAAATCAATCAAAACAACAGATCAACACAAGGAGGAACATTTCCATTTGGCCTTTAACACAAATAATATGAAACACAATCCATCCTTTCCTCCAGTAACCTCTTGTTGCAGGCGTGCAACCCGGTCCCACTTACAGTAACCTCTTGTGGCAGGCGTGCCACCCGCTCCCACTTATACATATCTCGTGGCAGGCGTGCCACCCGCTCCCACTTACAATATCCTGTGGTAGGCATACCACCCGCTCCCACTTATACAATATCTCGTGGCAGGCGTGCCACCCGCTCCCACTTATACATGTCTCGTGGCAGGCGTGCCACCCACTCCCACTTACATATTATCCTGTGGCAGGCGTGCCACCCGCTCCCACTTGTACATCATCACAGCAATCACAAACAATTTCCAACAAGAGAACAATGTATCACATCAACTCCCAATTAGGGAAATAACAACATCAACAACCATCCTGGCCAGGGGGAAATCAACTATAACAAAACCTTACTCGACTTATATTTAACTAAATCAATATTAATAATTCACTACTGTCTATGTCTATCGATTAACCTCCCAACCCATTTATCTTTCCGTTAAACCTAGACACGACACTACTGTTATGACACCAGACCCCTTTTAGACTCCTATGAACTCCTAAGACACTACCCACGACTTAGAAATGAAACCTCCAATTATCTTTTAACAGTTACTTATTCAACTAGTTCGTTTATCAATCTGAATTATGATGAAAGAGGAGATCGTAACCATAACCATACTCAATAAGAACATTCACAATGTTCAGTTCGTGTGATAGGCGTATCACAATAATACCACGGATAACATCCGGCAATTAGAAACATAATTGTCTTTGCATCTCAGCAATATCACAAACATCTTTCAACAATTATAATATTAATATGCAACATTTATCAACATACGACCCACGGTCAAGTTTGACACCAAAGTATAGGTACCCGTCACCATACCTATACATTGTTCTCAACGAGAAACAAATTAGCACGTAGCACATCATTTCTAATTCCTCAAGCTAAGGCTAGAACGGACACTTACCTCGCTTGGCAATGGAATTCAAGGTTCCGACAAACCTTTGCCTTGAAACTTTGCATCCGAAGGCTCCAAATCTAGTCATAAACAATTCATTACGTTCAATACCCACAATGGACACCAATTTCCATTGAAATTTACAAGCTTTACGGGTAAAGTCCCGAAATTAAACTCAAAATTGATAGTGGGGCCCATTTCTCAAAATCATTCAAAATTCACAAAAATGTAATTACCCATTACAACACGAGTCCATGCATATCAATTTTGTCAAATTCCGACACCGGATTGACCCTAAATCCCCAATTTCATATTTTTAGAAGTTTTGAGAAGAAAACCCAGGTTCTTCTTTCACAATTTCATGGATTCATAATGGGATTAAGCATGGAAATCATAATCTAAGAGGGATTTAGGGTAGAGAACACTTACCCGATGTTTCTCTTGAGACTCCCTCTCTATTTGTTCCGAATCTCACTTTAATCCTCTTCTTAAAGCCCCAAATATGTCTAAGGTGATACAACCCCTTCGTTTGCAAGATTTATCATGGAAATCTCCTTTGCATGTGGTTTTGGGGTTGATTTGTAGTGATTCCTTTGTGTTTGAAGATGTTTTCTCTCATGGGTATTGAGTTATGTATTTCCGTAGTGTGGAATGGACCCTAGGTCCTATTTATAGAGGGTTAAAAATCGGGCAAAAAGTACCCAGTCAGAGCAATTTCGCGACCAAAAAGGGATTTCGCGGTTCGCTTTTCT
>MCJB01000631.1:12500-17428 GCA_002018475.1 Nicotiana obtusifolia | reverse complement strand
ATGGGGAGTTTGGCATACATTCCAGTTGGAGAGAGACCTCTCGCAGTCGATGTCCAGACCTTGGCTAATAGGCTGGTGAGATTAGACATCTCGGAATCTAACCGGGTGTTGACTTGCGTGGTTTCTCGATCTTCGTTATATGATCGCATCAGAGTGCGCCAGCATGACGATCCGCATTTGCTTGTCCTTAAGGTCAGAGTCCAGCATAATGATGCTAAAGACGTGACCATCGGCGACGATGGAGTGTTGAGGATGCAGGGCCGAATTTGTGTACCCAATATGGATGGTCTTAGGGAATTGATCCTGGAAGAGGCCCATAGCTCGCGGTATTCCATTCATCCGGGTGCCGCAAAGATGTATCAGGATTTGAAGCAACACTATTGGTGGAGAAAAATGAAGAAGGATATTGTGGGGTTTATAGCTCGGTGTCTCAACTGTCAGCAAGTAAAATATGAACATCAGAGACTTGGTGGATTGCTTCAGCAGATAGCTATTCCCGAGTGAAAATGGGAACGAATCACTATGGACTTTGTTGTTGGACTCCCACAGACTTTGAAGAAGTTCGACGCTATTTGGGTGATTGTGGATCGGCTGACCAAGTCCGCGGCACTTCATTCCTGTGTGTACTACCTATTCTTCAGAACGGTTGGCAAGAATTTATATCCGAGAAATTGTTCGGCTGCATGGTGTTCTAGTTTCTATCATTTCAGATAGAGGTACTCAGTTCACTTTGCAGTTTTGGAAAGCCGTGCAGAGGGAATTGGGCACTCAGGTGGAATTGAGCACAGCATTTCATCCTCAGACGGATGGGCAGTCAGAACGTACCATTCAAATATTAGAGGACATGCTGCGTGCATGTGTTGTTGATTTCGGAGGCTCATGGGATGAGTTTCTGCCTCTTGCAGAATTCGCTTATAATAACAGCTATCAGTCAAGTATTTAGATGGCTCCGTATGAAGCTCTGTATGGGAGACAATGTAGATATCCGGTTGGTTGGTTTGAGCCCGCGCGAAGCTAGGCTATTGGGGACTGACTTGGTTCAAGATGCTCTAGAAAAGGTGAAGATAATCCAGGAGAGGCTTCGTACAGCACAGTCGAGGCAAAAGAGTTATGCCGATAGAAAGGTTCGAGATGTGTCTTACATGGTTGCGAGAAGGTCTTGCTGAAAGTTTCGCCCATGAAAGATGTTATGAGGTTCGGAAAGAAAGGGAAATTGAGTCCTCGGTTCATTGGGCCGTTTGAAGTACTTCGGCGAGTTGGGGAGGTGGCGTATGAGCTTGCTTTGCCACCTAGTTTGTCGAGTGTACACCCAGTGTTTCATGTTTCTATGCTCCGAAAGTATATTGGGGACCCGTCTCACATTTTGGGCTTCAGCACGATTCAGTTGGATGACAATTTGACCTATGAGGTGGAGCCAGTAGCGATTTTGGATCGTCAGGTTCGGAAGTTGAGGTCCAAGGAGATAGCTTAAGTGAAAGTCTAATGGAGAGGTCGGGCTGTGGAAGAGGCTACTTGGGAAACCGAGCGGGAGATGCAGAGCAGATATCCTCACCTATTTGGAACTTCAGGTATGTCTCTTGACCCGTTCGAGGACGAACGTTTGTTAAGAGGGGGAGAATGTGACGACCCGGTAAATCGTCTCATGGGTTACTGCTCCGTCTTCCCCAATATCTGTATCATTATGCCTGGTCCGATTTCGGGTTGATAGGCGAGATTTTGATCCGAGGGTCAGAATGGAATTCCGAAAGTTGCTGTAGCTTCGATATCTGATTTATGACTTGTGTGCAAAATTTCAGGTCATTCAGACGTGGTTTGGTTGGGTTTAGATCAAAATAGCGACTTAGAGGATTTTGAAAACCTTAGGCTTGAATCCAACATGAATTGGTGTTGATAAGTTGTTTTGAACGTTCCGAAGGTTGGAACAAGTTTGAATAATGTTATGGAACATGTTGGCGTGTTTGGTTGAAGTCTCGAGGGCCTCGAATGGATTTTGGATGGTTGATGGAGTTTAACTTTGGCATTTCAAGAATGTGTCGATGTCGTCTCTTCAAGAATAAGTGGTATAATATTATGAAAATGGACTCCAAATTCAGTTCTAATTAAAGCATTAGATCCGTATCGAAATTTCAGAGTCATAGCAAAAAGAATCGTCCAATTCGGACATCGCATGAGAAAGTTATGCCTATTTTCATGTCAAAGAAAAAATCTGCAGAAACATCAAATTTGCGATCACGAATTGACCGCAAATCAGCTACGCGAACCGCGAAATTGACATGGAAATCCAAACTGAGGCAGAACTTGGGGCGAGGTTCGCGATTTCTAGGTCCAAAAATTCGAACCGCAAACCTGTTATGCGACAGGTTTGCGATTCGCATAAATGGCCTGACGGTGGTGTTTTAACTCGATTTTTGATACTTTTAAATAGAACTCAGTGCCCATTTTGTTCTACAAGATTCATTTTTGTTACCCACGAAGAGGAACACCTCCAAACACCATAGAATCACAACAAATCAACTTCAAAACCATATCCAAAGGAGATTATCTCGTATAAATTCTTAAAGAAGGGGATTTGACCATTCCAAACATATTTGGAGCTAGAGAGCTCAGATTGAAGCAAGTCTTGAAGCAATTTTTGGAGGGTTTCCAAGAGAAACATCCGGGTAAGTATTCCTAACTCAATTTTGAAGGAATTACCTAAGATTATAGTTATTTTTAGCATTTTTACTGGTATTTTGAGTTGGGAAAATGGTGGAAACTCTAAAGCTTAGATTTGAGTGTTGGAGGTTGATCCGGTGTCGGAATTCGACAAATTTTATATGGTTGAACTCGTGAGAAGATAAGGAACCCGTTGGGGTGAAAAGTACTGAATTTCGAGACGTGGGCCCGGGGCTCGGGTTTTGCTAATTTCGGAATTTCTTAGTAAATTCGATTGTTTTTGCTTGGGTTTTATTCCCTCAACATATTGTGACGTAATTGTTCTGAATTTGGATAGATTCGACTTACGTGGAGGCCAATTAAAAGGGCAAAGGCGTCGCGGGCTAAGGATTTAGCCGGTTTGAGGTGAGTAATGTTTGTAAATGATGTCCTGAGGGTTTGAAACCCCGAATTTGCACATCGTAGTGCTATGTTCTGTCGTTTACTACTGGGGATTGTGACTTGGTCCATCCCGAATGATGATTTTACTACGTAATTGATTGAAACTCATTGATATCATCATATTTGGGCATCTCGCCGGTTATGTGTACCCTTCAGGGGTATTTGTCATTGTTTACTAAATCATACTTGGGCATCTCGCCGGTTATGTGGACCCTTCAGGGGTATTATTTGGCATCTCGCCAGTTATGTGAACCCTTCAGTGGTATTGTTGGTGATTGATTTATTTCATAAACTCAGTTTTGAAACTTAAATGATATTTTCAAATGATTTAAATGGATCGGGTGGCACGCCGCCATGAGATGTAATGCGCATGGATCGGGTGACACGCCGTCATGAGATATTGCGCTACTGAACCCCCCACAGTAAGCGCCGGGTACCCAGGGAATGGGTGGCACGCCGCCACGATAGTCATGACTTGCATCGCATTGCATTGCATTGCATTTTTGGTTGTGTTGGTGTTGTTTCCATTTACTTCATGTTATCTATTTGAGATGTTACATGTTTTTGCTGTTCCATCATGGATTGCTTTATGACTTATGTGTTTCTTACTTTTAGTCATTATTTATATGTATTACTCACTGAGTTGGAAGTACTCACATTACTCCCTGCACTATGTGTGCAGATTCAGGCGTTATCGGTTTCGCCCCGAGGTACTGACTACTACTATTGTCAGGGTGGTGATTCAGAGATTACGAGGTAGCTGTTGGCGTTCGCAGCCCGTATCTCTTTTATTTTGTTGCTTTCACTTTCTTCAAACAATTGTGCCAAAGATATTGTAATAGTTATTTTATTATTAGGATTTTATTAGTGGCTCATGACTTTGTGACACCCCGATCTCAGGGCTGTAGTCGGGATGGTTTACTATATTTTTTCGCAAATTACTGTTATTTAACCATACTTATATTATTTTCATATTATTTAACTGTTTGAGCGAAATTTAGTTGGTTTGGCTGGCCTTGTCTTCATGAGAGGCGCCATCACGACCGAGTTGGGATTTTGGGTCGTGACAATCCAAGGTATCTATTCTTACTATAATACTTTGTTTTAACTGTATCGCACTATGTATCATTTGATAACCCTCAAAATCTTCCATCTTTGGTTCAAATCGAATTTCAAATTGAAGAAATCCAAAGATATTTATAGCTAGATAGATCGCAACAACACAACTTCCTATATCCACTTATCTTTCAGGAGTATATTTATGCACTTGCTCATGATCATGGTTTAAATAGAAATAGGTCTATTTTGTTGGAAAATCCAGGTTATAACAATAAATTTAGTTTCCTAATTGTGAAACGTTTAATTACTCGAATGTATCAACAAAATTATTTTTTTATTTCTACTAATGATTTTAACAAAAATTCATTTTTGGGGTGCACCAAGAGTTTGTATTCTCAAATGATATAAGAGGGATTTGCGTTTATTGTGGAAATTCCGTTTTCTCTACGATTAATATCTTCTTTATCTTCTTTCGAAGGCAAAAAGATTTTTAAATCTCATAATTTACGATCAATTCATTCAACATTTTCTTTTTTAGAGGACAATTTTGCACATCTAAATTATGTATTAGATATACTAATACCCTACCCCGTTCATCTGGAAATCTTGGTTCAAACTCTTCGCTATTGGGTAAAAGATGCCTTTTCTTTACGTTTATTACGATTCTTTCTCCATGAATATTGGAATTTGAATAGTCTTATTACTTCAAAGAAGCTCGGTTACTCCTTTTCCAAAAATAAAATCAAAGATTCTTCTTCTTCTTATATAATTCT
>MCJB01000631.1:0-5000 GCA_002018475.1 Nicotiana obtusifolia | reverse complement strand
CATGAATCGGGATCCTGATGCATATAGATACAAATGGTCCAATGGGAGCAAGAATTTCCAGGAACATTTGGAACAGTCCGTTTCGGAGCAGAAGAGCCGTTTTCAAGTAGTGTTCGATCGATTACGTATTAATCAATATTCGATTGATTGGTCTGAGGTTATCGACAAAAAAGATTTGTCTAAGCCACTTCGTTTCTTTTTGTCCAAGTCACTTCTTTTTTTGTCCAAGTTGCTTTCCTTTTTGTCTAACTCACTTCCTTTTTTCTGTGTGAGTTTCGGAAATATCCCCATTCATAGGTCCGAGATCTACATCTATGAATTGAAAGGCCCGAATGATCAACTCTGCAATCAATTGTTAGAATCAATAGGTCTTCAAATTGTTCATTTGAAAAAATTGAAACCCTTCTTATTGGACGATCATGATACTTCCCAAAAATAGAAATTCTTGATCAATGGAGGAACAATATCACCATTTTTGTTCAATAAGATACCAAAGTGGATGATTGACTCATTCCATACTAGAAATAATCGCAGGAAATCCTTTGATAACCTGGATTCCTATTTCTCCATAATATTCCACGATCAAGACAATTGGCTGAATCCCGTGAAACCATTTCATAGAAGTTCATTGATATCTTCATTTTATAAAGCAAATCGACTTCGATTCTTGAATAATCCACCATCACTTCTGCTTCTATTGGAACACAAGATTCCCCTTTTATGTGGAAAAGGCCCGTATCAATAATTCTGATTTTAGGTATGGACAATTCCTCAATATCTTGTTCATTCGCAACAAAATATTTTCTTTGTGCGTTGGTAAAAAAAACATGCTTTTTGGGGGAGAGATACTATTTCACCAATCGAGTCACAGGTATCTAACATATACATACCTAACGATTTTCCACAAAGTGGTGACGAAACGTATAACTTGTACAAATCTTTCCATTTTCCAAGTCGATCCGATCCATTCGTTCGTAGAGCTATTTACTCGATCGCAGACATTTCTGGAACACCTCTTACAGAGGGGCAAATAGTTAATTTTGAAAGAACTTATTGTTAACCTCTTTCATATATGAATCTATCTGATTTAGAAGGGAAGAACTTGCATCAGTATCTCAATTTCAATTCAAACATGGGTTTGATTCACACTCCATGTTCTGAGAAAGATTTATCATCCGAAAAGAGGAAAAAACGGAGTCTTTGTCTAAAGAAATGCGTTGAAAAAGGGCAGATGTATAGAACCTTTCAATGAGATAGTGCTTTTTCAACTCTCTCAAAATGGAATCTATTCCAAACATATATGCCATGGCTCCTTACTTCGATAGGGTAGAAATATCTAAATTTGATATTTTTAGACACTTTTTCAGACCTATTGCCAATACTAAGTAGCAGTCAAAAATTTGTATCCATTTTTAATGATATTATGCATGGATCAGGTATATCATGGCGAATTCTTCAGAAAAAATTGTGTCTTCCACAATGGAGTCTGATAAGTGAGATCTCGAGTAAGTGTTTACATAATCTTCTTCTGCCCGAAGAAATGATTCATCGAAATAATGAGTCACCATTGATATCGACACATCTGAGATCGCCAAATGCTTGGGAGTTTCTCTATTCAATCGTTTTCCTTCTTCTTGTTGCTGGATATCTCATTCGTACACATATTCTCTTTGTTTCCCGGGCCTCTATTGAGTTACAGACAGAGTTCGAAAAGGTCAAATCTTTGATGATTCCATCATCTATGATTGAGTTGCAAAAACTTCAGGATAGGTATCCTACATCTGAACCGAATTCTTTCCGGTTAAAGAATCTCTTTCTAGTTGCTCTGGAACAATTAGGAGATTCTCTAGAAGAAATACGGGGTTCTGCTTCTGGCGGCAACATGCTTGGTCCCGCTTATGGGGTCAAATAAATACGTTCTAAGAAGAAAGATTGGAATATCAATTTCATCGAGATCATCGATCTCATACCAAATCCCATTAATCGAATCACTTTTTCGAGAAATACGAGACATCTAAGTCATACAAGTAAAGAGATCTATTCATTGATAAGAAAAAGAAAAAACATGAATGGGGATTGGATTGATGATCAAATAGAATCCCGGGTCACGAACAATGATTCGATTAATGATGAAGAAAGAGAATTCTTGGTTCAGTTCTCCACCTTAACAACAGAAAATAGGATTGATCAAATTCTATTGAGTCTGACTCATAGTGATCGTTTATCAAAGAATGACTCTGGTTATCAAATGATTGAACAACCGGGAGCAATTTACTTACGATACTTAGTTGACATTCATAAAAAGCATCTAATGAATTATGAGTTCAATCCATCCTGTTTTGCAGAAAGACGGATATTCATTGCTCATTATCAGACAATCACTTATTCACAAACTTCGTGTGGGGAAAATAGTTTTCATTTCCCATCTCATGGAAAACCCTTTTCGCTCTGCTTAGCCTTATCCCCCTCTAGGGGTATTTTAGTGATAGATTCTATAGGAACTGGATGATCCTATTTGGTCAAATACCTAGCGACAAACTCCTATGTTCCTTTCATTACGGTATTTCTGAACAAGTTCTTGGATAAAAAGCCTAACGGTTTTCTTCTTGATGAGATCGATATTGATGATAGTGACAATCTTGATGCTAGTGACGATATCGATCGTGACCTTGATACGGAGCTGGAACTGCTAACTAGGATGAATGGGCTATATGGATATGATGCCGGAAATAGACCGATTTTATATCACCCTTCAATTTGAATTAGCAAAAGCAATGTCTCCTTGCATAATATGGATTCCAAACATTCATGATCTGAATGTGAATGAGTCGAATGACTTAGCCCTCGGTCTATTAGTGAACCATCTCTCCAGGGATTGTGAAAGATGTTCTACTAGAAATATTCTTGTTATTGCTTCGACTTATATTCCCCAAAAAGTGGATCCCTCTCTAATAGCTCCGAATAAATTAAATACGTGCATTAAGATACGAAGGCTTCTTCTTCCACAACAATGAAAGCACTTTTTCACTCTTTCATATACTAGGGGATTTCACATGGAAAAGAAAATGTTCCATACTAACGGATTCGGGTCCATAAACATGGGTTCCAATGCACGAGATCTTGTAGCACTTACCAATGAGGTCCTATCGATTAGTATTACACAGAAGAAATCAATTATAGACACTAATACAATTAGATCCGCTCTTCATAGATAAACTTGGGATTTGCGATCCCAGGTAAGATCGGTTCAGGATCAGGGGATCCTTTTCTATCAGATAGGAAGGGCTGTAGCACAAAATGTACTTCTAAGTAATTGCCCCATAGATCCTATATCTATCTATATGAAGAAGAAATCATGTAATGAAGGGGATTCTTATTTGTACAAATGGTACTTCGAGCTTGGAACGAGCATGAAGAGATTAACTGTACTTCTTTATCTTTTGAGTTTTTCTGCCGGATCGGTCGCTCAAGATCTTTTGTCTTTATCCGGACCCGATGAAAAAAATGGGATCACTTCTTATGGACTCATTGAGAATGATTATGATCTAGTTCATGGCCTATTAGAAGTAGAAGGCGCTCTGGTGGGATCTTCACGGACAGAAAAAGATTGCAGTCAGTTTGAGAATGATCGAGTGACATTGCTTCTTCGGCCCGAACCGAGGAATCCCTTAGATATGATGCAAAACGGCTCTTGTTCTATCCTTGATCAGAGATTTCTCTATGAAAAATATGAATCGGAGTTTGAAGAAGGGGAGGGAGAAGGAGCCCTTGACCCGCAGGAGGATTTTTTCAATCACATAGTTCGGGCTCCTAGAATATGGCGCCCTTGGGGCTTTCTATTTGATTGTATCGAAAAGCCCAACGAATTGGGATTTCCCTATTGGTCCAGGTCATTTAGGGGCAAGCGGATCATTTATGATGAAGAGGATGAGCTTCAAGAGAATGATTCAGAGTTCTTGCAGAGTGGAAACATGCAGTACCAGACACGAGATAGATCTTCCAAAGAACAAGGCCTTTTTCGAATAAGCCAATTCATTTGGGACCCTGCAGATCCACTCTTTTTCCTATTCAAAGATCAGCCCCCTGGCTCTGTGTTTTCACATCGTGAATTATTTGCAGATGAAGAGATGTCAAATGGGCTTCTTACTTCCCAAACAGATCCTCCTACATCTATATATAAATGTTGGTTTATCAAGAATACGCAAGAAAAACACTTTGAATTGTTGATTAATCGTCAGAGATGGCTTAGAACCAACAATTCATTATCTATTGGATCTTTCCGTTCTAATACTCTATCCGAGAGTTATCAGTATTTATCAAATTTGTTCCTATCTAACGAAACGCTATTGGATCAAAACATTGTTGAGAAAAAGATGGCTTTTCCCGGATGAAATGAAAATTTGATTCATGTAACAGGAGAAAGATTTCCCATTCCTTAGCCAAAAAGATATATGGCCATGAAAGAGGGATTAAGTGGAACAGAATTGACTGGGTGGTGGAGTCGTGGAAACGCTTGTTTCTTCCATATTTTGGACCTTAGCTCCATGGAACAATATGTTACTGCTGAAACACGGAAGAATTGAAATCTTAGATCAAAACACTATGTATGGATGGTATAAACTGCCTAAACAAGAATTCTTGAACAGCAAACAACCAGTTCAGATATTCACGACCAAGAAGTACTGGATTCTCTTTCAGATAGGCCCTGAAAGGAGAAGGAAGGCTGGAATGTCAACAGGCGTCTATTATATTGAATTTACCCGATAGTCCCCATTTTGGGAACGTCCAGTGCCAAAGACTGAATGGTAAGTCGCCAATCCCTGGACTATGTAATGTACTTTATCTACTGGGTTACGGGCGGGCATTTTACCAGAGGTTTCTAATCTACCCTTATGTGATTCCTGTTGAAGCATATACTCGTGGGGTGGGTGCAGGGCGGACGATTTTAAAGCGGACTCCCCATTCATTAGATAGAGAAGATCACCAATATTTCGCGATCC
>MCJB01000630.1:0-18106 GCA_002018475.1 Nicotiana obtusifolia | reverse complement strand
AAGATCAGACTATGCTGCAACCACAGAGCATACTTTGATAGTACCTTGGCTCTGATACCAATTGTTGGGAAAATCGGGTAATTTTCCCACTACGACAACACAACTAGTGAAATGAACTAGTTCAAAAACAAATGAACTAGACAGAACACTAATACAAATACCCGACAAATAATATTGAATATTATACTACAACAGAAAAGAAATAAAGCGGAATAATAAAAGAGACAAAGAAAGAACACACCCGAAAATTTGTTAACGGAGTTCGGCCAATTTAGCCTAGTCTCCGAGCACCGCTCAAACAGCCCGCTTTTTATTAATGTGGGAGAAGAGAGTTTTTTTTTTTGGATACTAACATTGAAGGAGGAGGAGTTAATTTATAATCTCCAAATCCTCCTCCCAAAAGAAAACCCACCGATGTGGGATTTCAATTAGAGCCAAAAAGTCAACAATTTTTGCTATATCTTAATTGGATCAGTCAATCTTTCATTATGTTCTGTATATATGCATGAAACTCTATACTTTGTTTGCCTAGCTTTCAAATAGGCATGAAAGTATTTGAAACTTGAATCACCATAAGCTATCCAAGTGGCCCTACATTTCTCTCTGGAATTTTATTCCATTTCTCAATCATGCAAAGAGTTTCTTTTTCTTCTTCTATCAGCATTGGATTAAAGTGATCTTCATTTAAAGTTGTCACATTTTTCCAAATTTTTCTCTTAGCTTCTCTACCCTGCTTTCTAGTGAGGAGAATTCTTTGGTAATAGACTCTGTTTAGTCTATCATCCACTGATGATATTGTATTAAAATCTCTCAGAATAAGCCAAGGACCTCTAATATTTGAATAGATGGTCGTTAGTTGTTTCCACAGTTGTCTTCGGTTAGCCACAGTATGTAAACTTTAAATAAATATCATATAAGCAGAGACGGAAGAGTTCTTGTCTTGAACTAAGCAATGCAACACTTGATAGAATAGTCTGTCACAACTTCTGAAGAAAAAAATACTCCAAAAAATAAGAGAATAAAAGATTATTTTAGTTGACTTTTGTGTATAACGAAGGGGATAATAAAGAGTTCTTGGTGAATTCTAATATTGAGCATTGGAAAGATATAATTGACTATTATTTATTCAAAAAATGTTGGTTAATGAATTAAGGGTAAAACGCCAACAAAAAAAAAAAGAATTGTCTTCTCTTCTCTTTATATACGTAAAGTAACAAGTAAAAATAAAAATCTATTTTTGTATACCCGTCAAGTAAAAGTGAACGGAGAAAATATTTTTAGACCACAACAACCGCTTAAAGCATTGTTGGACCAAATAGTAAATGAAATAAAATGTATTGTTGCTAATTTGACACTCGCCTTTTTCTTCATTTCTCCAAGTGCATATTTGAACAAGTAACCTTTGTCACGTTTAATTGTTAAAGGTTTAGATAGTATTAACTTAACGAACATCTTAATTATTAAAATGATCGATTATAGGAGAGCACTAAGCGTTTGAGAGCATATATAGGCTGCATAAAGGTGTCAAGTGTCTACTAGTTCATAGACTAATTTGAGAAAGAAATTTTTATTTAGCTACACTAATTTTAAAATTTATTTACTTTCATTATTGAGATTTTAACTTAATTATAAATTAATATATAATTTATCAATTTTATACAACTTACTATTAAATGAGTATCCCTTGATTGTAGCCTTTTTATTTGGTTACCGAATCCCAAACATTCGGTTAGTAATCCTCGCCCCCTCCCCCTTCATTCTTTTGCCCTATTTTTCTTCTTTGGATCTTCTACGCTTCTATTCTCTCTTCTCATTTCTTTTTTCTTTTCTTCTTCAAAAAAATTCAATAATAAATTTTACATTATTGCATGTCACAAGCGAACCAGTTTTTGTCCGTTACTCATTTGTCCCACCAGATATCGATAGCCATAAAAAGCTTCAAAACTTTAATTTTTAATGCGCGATTTTTAAAATTATTATTTGTTCAGATTGAGGATTATTACAAACAATCGAAAAAAACCTTCGAAATTTATATCTCAATTTTCAGGGTGTTTGGTGAATATTAGAGTTGATTTTGTCTGAATTTTCATACTGAAACTCGAAGAGGAAGAAAACGTATTAAAGTTGTATTATAATTGTATGAAATTTGCATGAAAATTATATTTAGTTGTATTCTGTCCTAGTTGTATTTTTTTTTATATGAATATCATATGAAAGTTGTAAATAAGTTGCATATTGTATGAAATTTATATTTAAGTTATAAATACTTTATTTTACATACAATTGTATTTATGTATCAAAATTCCACTAAAGATGTAATAGTTATATGAAAAATATATTTTCAAGTTGTACTATATGTAGTTATAAAGAGTATTTTAAGGGGAATGTATACGAATGGTAAAGAATACATAGTTACATCTGATAAATAACAAACTTTAAATAAATCGGGTAAATAAATTTGAAATATAATATAGAAACGAAAAAAACTCTTTCAAAAATTAAACCCCATACTAGCATATGCGGATCCACACTTTGTAGTTTATGGGCTCCAAGTTTTAGATTGAGAAATTTTCCTGGCTATGCAATTATACGAGCCTAATTACCACTATTAGAGATATTTAAACCAAATTATCTAACATAGCAACAATTTTTAAGACATAGGAACTTAAGGAATTAGCGGTTCCTTAATTTTAGGTTCCAATCTTTCCTTCTCTTTTTTTTTCTCTTTTTCTCACGTACGGCTCTCTCCTGAAAATCCAAAATTGACAAACATCACTCCTCCAGTCCTCCTCTCAAAAGAAAATATATCACACTTGTCCAAACTATGTTTAATTCTCTAAAAACAACTTAACTGTATTTTCTTAAAGCATGAACTCGTACGTATTGCTATGCCAAAGCAGGCTTGAGTCTGAGAATTTGCAGATTTAATCAAGTTTGAACTTCAGCTAAATCTCAATTAACGTTTTAGCCCTAACTTTAAGTTGGGTATTTGTTGTTTCGTTATGTAAAATTGTGCTTTACATGGTGCACTCAGTAAAGTGTGAGTCGAAATTTTTATCCGACCAGAATTCCAATTATACTAGAAGTAGGGTCGTCTGCATACAATAATACAACCAATAGTAAATAGTCAGAAATCTCATCAAGAATATTCAAACTTTAAAAAAGTGAATAATTATTTTTTCCGATAAATGAATGCATTAAAATTTTTAAATCAAACTACACAATATATAGCTAATATAAACACCCTTTTCCACAAAAAAGTAAAGTCTAAATAATATTGGAGTAATATAGACAAATTTTTGGAGGCTCATCCAGAGATACATCTTAACATTTCCGACAAAATGACAGTATTGTGCTTCTTATTGAGGTTGGCAGAAAATAATATAATATTCAAAGTTTCAAATGTGAAGGGGCAATAAACAGGAACTAATTTCATAAATTATTCTTAATTGAATGAATATTTGTAAAGTTTATCTAAATATGTTATGGTCATAAACTGAAATTCGATATCCAGTATTCGTGGTTATGCCGCCCAAATGAGTTTTTAACTCTTCTCTATTAACTCTCTGAAAATAAATTAATGAATTCAATTCCTTTCGTTCCAAAATATGTATTCAAAAGTTCAGGAGAGTCTGAAAACATGAGAATAGCAATAACTGAAAATATACATCTTATGTCATTTTGGCACATAATATTTGATATTGTAGAAGAAAAAAATTATCTTACTACAGTTAGCGAAGTGTTAACTGACTGAGAATTTTAAGAGAGAGATAAAAGATAATTATGATTTACTCTTACGATTAATGGGTGTGCAAAAATATTGAAAAACAGATAATATAAACCGAAAGACCTAGACTTTGAGATTCATATTATATGAAATTTAAGTTATACCTAATTAAAGATTTTTTTACACTATTAATGTAGCTTAACCTGTGATAGATAGCTAATTACCTTTTTTGCTAGAATACTAATGAATACTTATCGTATGAATTGTTTAATGATTGTTGATTAGGTACTGAGTTGTGTAATTTGTAATAATGATAGAATGTGAAAGACATGTCGAAATTATTTTGGTAAAATTTTACGTAATAAAGATTGAACTAATATTATGGTGTTAGTTGAAGGAAAAAATATGAACTAATATGTGAGTAAGCTAAATGAAAAAACTTAGGTCGTCCATATTTTTAGAATTTCAACTATTTCGTCAAAACTGTTTTTCTCTGAGAAAGAAATTTCATAAATTTAATGCAACATCATATTGAAAAATAATTTCATGAGGAAGAATATTTCGAAAAAATATCACGACTTACCAGATGCATAATCTTCTCAGGCTAAAAGAGAACTGTAAGCAAAAATAGGAAAGAAAGCTCTCTTACAAACGTACAGGAGGTTAGGCCCAATCGGTTGGGCTTATGTCATGGGCTTAGCTCTTAGAATCCATTTCTCCTTTTAATGGTGAAGTGAGATATGGTGAATTAATATATATCTATACTATATTAACGGCGAAATTCAAAAATAGCCAGATTTATAAGTTCTAATTGAAAAATAGCCATAGTTTCAAAAGTGATCGAAATTTAACCATTTTTCATATAAAGATAAATCTGAACGAAAACACTGTTCAAAATCCAGAAAATATTCCAGCATAATATATTGGAGTTTGAATTTTTTACATGTGAACTTCCAGCATAATATACTGGAGTTCCAATATAATATGTTGGAAGTTCATATACAGGTGCTCCAATCTCCAGTATATTATGTTGGAACTTTCCATGTGCTGGAGTTCCAACATAATATGCTAGAAGTTCATACACAAGTGCACCAATCTCCAGTATATTACGGCGGAACTTTCTGTGTTGCAGCAAAATAGTGGCTATTTTTTAATGACTTTGCAAACTCTGGCTATTTTTCAATTACCAGTCCGAAAACTGGCGAGCCTGTGCTATGTTCACTATATTAAAAGCATAAAGGCTTTTAGTGAAATGTGATTCGCCTTTTAGCCATTTAAAAATAGAGTTAACATTGGACAAAATAATAATTTAAATATTTTTCTAGTATGTAGGAATGATCATTTTATTATTTTCCTAATATCTGGTATATTGAAATCAACTGTAATAATTAAAATTCTAATAGCAACTATGTCATGACCCAAACTGGAGGGCCATGACTAGCACCCGACCATACTTGCCGAGCACCAACGTACATTTTATCTAACCTTCTTTATTATCTTTTAGGGCTGATGAGATCAATATAAATGGTAGACATGGATCATGGACAACCAACAATAAAATATGATGGCATGAACATACATAACATGGGATGACCAGACAATCAAGAAACTATATATAAGGTACAAGCTACCATGCTACCATGAAAGACTATACAACAAAAACCAGCCAACAAGGCATACCAAACTATACATGAGTCGATACCTGTCTATGAGCCTCTAAAGGAACATAAGTACTGCAACATAGCCGGAACAGGGTCCCGACATATCCATAATGTCTATAACAAAAATGTATACCCAGACCACGACAAGTCCGGAGAAGGGATCTCGCCAATCACCGCTGAACTGGATAGCCTACTGTGGTGGGGGAGCTGCACTTGCCTGTCTTTCAGGACCCGCAGCACGACATACAGCATCCACAAATAAAAGGACGTCAGTACGAATAAAGTACTAAGTATGTAAGACAGGGAACAATAAGTACGAACAGTAATGTAAGCAGGGATAGAGAATATACGACCTGTAACATCTGGGTACCTCTGAGGGCTACTGACATGAAATGCATGATACATATGTATATATACATAAACTTTTAACACATACGCCTCTTTGGGCATCATCATCATCATATCATACTCGGCCGTAATAGGCTCGGTAAAACCCAACTGATCAGTGGTTGCACAATAGGTGCCGTACCCGGCCGACTATAGCGCGGCTCGGTAGAGTAAAATAGATACATATATATAATGCATGCTCGACTCATGAATACGTTCTAAGCCTTTTGGAGTGACGTAAGGTTGGTATCCTCTGTACACGTTATTAGGACTAACTCTTCACCATGAACCTTATAAGAATCAGGAAGTACCAACAACATCGATAACATAAGAACAAGAGAAGCAACAACAACGTCAATTGTTCCACAAGAGGGGAAACAATGTAAGTACTGCTAGCTTCTAAGAGTAGAGTTTCTTTGGAAGCTCGTTCATTACATCATGTACCATCGTAGTCGTGCAAAAGAAGGAAAGGGATAACCTCACATACCTTGTATATACTGCCCCAATCTCAAGCTATGCAACTGTCACAACTCCTTAGTCTACAATAAGAGAAACGATACTATCGTTATCATTTAAGCGTCATAACTATTATGTATCGACCACAACCTATTTTACGATGAAACAGACAGCACCTCACCTATATATATGACTTCACACAGTTCAAAACAATCACCAAACAGCCCAAACAACATCAATAATAATCATATTGAGCCTCCCAAACAGTCCACGCACAAGCTAATCACTTCATACATACGATGGCCACCGTAGTCGTGTCAAACGACCCGGAAATGTTACGAAGAACTATCAGACCACAACCCTAAATCTATATGGTGTTTCTCCACACCCTTCTTCCTCCAAAACTCCACAACAACACAAAACAGTCCACAAAACAGTCCGCTACAAGTTAATAACTCGAACTCACGGCTTCCGATCACCGTCCCGTGAGTTCTTACATGTATAGAACGAATTACCATGAAATCACAAGAGAAAAAATATATGAAAGAGAGCAGTAAAATTACCTTACTTGTTGGATAACTCAGCCCTTTCCTTGGTTCTTCAAACTCTAGGTCTCACCCCCAATCAGAACTTGAAAGATAGGGAAAATCGATTAGGGTTTGTGTGGGATTTTTGGGGAGGGGTTGCAGGGGTTCAATTTGGTTTTGAAGGTCTGAAATAAGGGTGAAATAACTGAGTTTATAATTCCTTAAAAGTCCTCTCTTGTCCGACTTCGGGACTTTTAATTTTGTCCTCTAATTTTGGCAAGTAGGTGATGCACCTACTTGTCACCTACCAATCTGCGCAGGTCTGCGGAAATACAATTATCTCTATACTCTGAGATCGTATTGACAAACGGTTTAATGCGTTGGAAACTAGACTCATAGATCTTTAATTTGGTAGGTATATTACCCCGTAATTCCTTGTAAATTGGGAGAAAATCTTATAAACATTTGACCTAATGATTAAGTAAAATTATGAACCTAAGTTGCGACAACTTTTGTCGACTTTTGTTTCATAACTCGTTTGACTTCAAGACTTATGATGCGGATATTATATGATTCAAATACCTTAAAAAAATACATCTTGAGTGTATTAAGAACCTCTAGGTTTACCCGAAAATATGAGTTCCAACATCCTTGATTCGTTTAACTTCTAATACTTGTTAATCACTCTTGTACACCCTTATATCACTTAAGACCAATAGGATTAACTTCTTATTATCTCAAAGATAATTACTTCTTGGATTTATGTTAAATAACATATGGCATGAACTAACACGTGTGGATATGGGTTGTTACACCCTCTCCCCCTAAGAACATTCGTCCTCGAATGTAAGGGTTCATGGGGAGTTTAAATCATCGTGGATTCCGGCCGAGTTTCTCTCATAAATAGAGGATGAACTTGCAAGCAGTTAACTCAATGTATGGCCTTACAAGAGTATGCAAATTTATGGACATGTACATTATCTGCATATCACCATTTTTTATTAAGGAAGAGTATTCTCAAGCTATTGCTTACCTCATAGAGTTGTTCCACCTTCTAATGCATCCTGTGTTCCCCTAGCATCCTCGTTATCTTTATTCTGGAACAGGTAAGGGTATTTAGACTTCATCTCCTCTTCTGTTTCGCATGTCATTTATTCCATATTCTTGTTCCTCCACAATACTTTGACAGAAGCTACATCTTTTTTTCTCAGCTTGCGGACTTGTCGATCTAATGTAGCCACTGGCACTTCTTCATATGATAGATCCTCTGTAACTTGCACATCTTTAATAGGGATGACTCGAGAAGGGTCTCCAATACATTTCCTCAACATAGATACATGGAATACCGGATGGACAATTTCCAATTCGGATGGAAATTCTAACTCATAAGCAACATGTCCAATTTGTCGAAGAATTTTATACAGACCGATATGCCTTGGACTCAGCTTACCTTTCTTCCCAAAACGCATAACACCCTTCATTGGTGAGATCCTCAGGAAAACCCAATCACCAACCTCAAACTCCATATCATGACGTCGGACATCGGAATAAGACTTTTGCCTGCTTTGTGCCGTCCTCAATCGTTCCTGTATCACCTTCACCTTCTCAATGGCTTGGTGAATCAAATCTGGCCCATATAATTCTGTTTCACCGATTTCGAACCATCTAACTGGTGATCTACATCTCCTCCCGTATAGTGCCCTCTTATGGGGCCATTTTGATACTGGAATGGTAGCTATTATTGTAGGCGAATTATATGAGTGGAAGATGGTCATCCCAATTTCCCTTAAAATCTAGATACATGCTCGTAGCATATCTTCAGGTGTCTGAATAGTACGTTCAGCTTGTCCGTCAGTCTGCGAATGAAAGGCAGTGCTGAGATTCACTTGTGTGCCTAGACCCTTCTGAAAAGACCTCCAAAAGTTAGCCGTAAAGTGAGCTCCTCGTTCTGATATAATAGATACCGGCACACCATGAAGCCTAACAATCTCCTTGATATACAACTTCGCATAATCTTCAGCTGTGTAAGTTGTTTTAACTGGTAGAAAATGGGCACATTTTGTAAGTCGATCAATTATCACCCAGATGGAGTCAAACTTATGATAAGAGCGAGGTAATCCAATAATGAAGTCCATATTAATCACCTCCCATTTCCAAGTCGGAATCTCTATATTCTGAAGTAATCCACCGGGTTTCTGATGTTCTATCTTTACTTGTTGACAATTGGGACACTGGGCTACAAATTCTGCAATAGACTTCTTCATGCTATCCCACCAATACTGCTCTTTGACATCATGATACATCTTTATCGAGCCGGGATGGATGGAATATCGGGATTGATGAATGTCATTCATAATCTTCTCTCGCAACCCTGCCACATTAGGCACACATAATTGGCCCTGGTATCTCAATGCCCCATCTCCTCCAATCTCAAAAGCCATAATTTTACACTGCTGAATGCTCTCTCTCAATCGTACTAAGATAGGATCTTCATATTGCCATGCTTTTACCTCGGCTACCAAAGATGATTCTGATGTATTATGTACAGTAACACCTCCGTCATCAGAGTCTAATAATCTGATTCTCATATTGGCTAGCTGATGAAGCTCTTTAGTCTAACCCCCATCTACCTACTTCAATGTGTACTAAGCTTCCCATTGACTTACGGCTGAGAGCGTCTACCACAACATTGGCTTTACCGGGGTGATACAATATCTCGACGTCGTACTCTTTCAGTAATTCGAGCCACCTACGATGCCTCAAGTTCAACTCCTTCTGATTGAAGATGTATTATAAACTCTTGTGATCTATGTAGATGTCAACATGGACGCCGTATAAGTAGTGCCGCCATATCTTCAAAGCATATATTACTGCAGCCAATTCCAAATCATGGGTTGGATAATTCTTTTCATGCTTCTTCAATTGTCTTGATGCATAAGCAATCACCTTCCCATGCTGCATCAATACGCACCCCAAACCGATACCTGAGGCATCATAATATACCACATAACCTTCTGTTCCTTCGGGAAGAGTGAGCACTGGGGCGGATGTCAATCGATTCTTCAGCTCCTGAAAACTACGTTCACAAGCGTCAGACCATTGGAACTTGGTAGCTTTCTATTAACTTAGTCAATGGTGCCGATATAGAGGAAATCCTTTCTACAAACAGCCTATAATATCCTGCTAGCCCCAGGAAGCTGCAGACTTCTGATGGTATTGTAGGTCTCGGCCAATTCTTTACTGCATCGATCTTCTGAGTGTCGACACTAATACCCTCGTCAGATATCACATGGCTACGGAATGCTACTGAGTTCAGCCAGAATTCATATTTGGAGAGCTTAGCATATAACTTATGATCCTGAAGCGTCTGTAATACTATCTGCAAGTAGCCCGCATGTTCCGCCTCCGAACGGGAATACACCAGAATGTCATCAATGAATACAATCACGAACATCCCAAGATAGGGCCTGAATACAGTATTCATGAGATCCATAAAAGCTGCTGGGGCATTTGTTAGCCCGAACGACATCACCAAGAACTCAAAGTGCCCATATCTTGTCCGGAAGGCTGTCTTTGGAATATCCTTCTCCTTAACCCTCACCTGATGATATCCTGAACGTAAGTCAATCTTGGAGAAATACTTGGCACCCTGGAGTTGGTCAAAAAGGTCGTCAATTCTTGGAAGTGGATACTTGTTCTTTATAGTAAACTTATTCAACTGTCGATAATCGATACACATCCTTAACGGCCCGTCTTTCTTTTGTACGAAACAAGACTGGCGCACCCCAAGGTGAAGTGCTAGGCCTAATGAAGCCCTTATCCAGCAAGTCCTTCAACTGCACCTTTAACTCTCGCAACTCTGCCGAGGCCATTCTGTATGGAGGGATAGAGATCGGTTGAGTGTCAGGCAACACATCAATGCTAAACTCAATCTCCCTTTCAGGAGGAAGGCTTGGGAATTCATCTGGGAAAACATCTGGAAATTCATTGACCAGGGGGAATGATTGTAGAGTAGGCGGCTTCGCCTTCGTATCCCTAACGCGAACAAGATGATAAATATAACCTTTTGAGATCATCTTCCTTGCCTTAAGATAGGAAATAAACCTACCTTTCGGTGTAGCAATGTTCCCCTTCCATTCAATAATGGGTTCAACAGGAAATTGAAACCTAACCATCTTCGTACGACATTCAACATTTGCATAGCATGAGACCAACTAGTCCATTCCCATTATCACATCGAAATCAACCATTTCTAACCCAAATAAATTTGCCGAGGTTTGACGACTACAAATCGTCACAGTCCAACCTCTATATACCCTTGTAACAATCACAGAATCTCCTATTGGAGTAGATACCGCAAGGGGTTTACTTATCAATTCAGGTTCAATGCCAAACTTATTAGCCACAAAGGGTGTAACATATGATAATGTAGATTCCGGATCAATCAGCGCATATACATCATAAGAAAACACAGACAATATACCTGTAACAACATCTGGAGACGACTCGAGATCTTGTCGACCTACTAGAGCATAGGTTTGATTTTGAGCACCACTCGAACTCGGCCCTGCACCTCTACCTCTACCACGACCTGTCGACTGCTGAAAACCCCGTGCTGGAGGTCGAACTGATGAGGAAGAACCAGACACAGATCCAGTCGGCTGAGCCATACCATCACCTCCTCTGTTAGGACAATCCCGCATCATATGGCCAGGCTATCCGCAAGAATAACATGCATCAGAACCTCGACGGTACAGTCCAAAGTAGGCCTTGCTGCACTGATCACAACGTGGTGTTGAGGGTCTCGTCTGACTAGTATCCCTGTGATGTTGCGAGCCTGATGCCCGCAAACTCTAACCTAGACCAGAATAGGTAAATCAATCATATCGAGGTCTCTGAAACTGTGGAGGAGAGTAGAAAAATCACTTTGGGAAGAAAAATCACTTTGGGAAAGTAAAATACAAATAGAAAGTCAAGAGAGAAAATACAATTACAAAAAAAGTATTTCTTATTCTTCTATTTTTGAAGTTGAAATTTTTGAGAAAAAATTCATTCAATTTGTTCGTGATAATTTCAAAACAAAAGTTGAAACCGTAAGAGCAAAAAGAAGGTGATAATTTCAACAGCAGTGCCAGGCACCAAACCGTTAATTCTATGTACTTCTCAACAGTGACAACAAAGAAAAAATATCCACAAAAGCAAAGAGAAACATAAAGATGATATACCTTTTTGTGGTAATTTTATGATTTTTTTTTTTGTTTAATGGTGACGGCATGTAAATGTTTCAAAGACTATTGCAACTATACTGGTAAATAGCGCATAAGCAGTTTGCCGAGAACCTTGCAATTTTATTGTTTAAGGTGCCTTCCCTTGGTTCTCTATTTTTAATCCACAAATTAAAGAGTTGTTTAGTTTAAACACTTCAAGTTCGTATAGGTCCCTAATTGCTCCTCGTTGAAAAGGTAGATCCATCCAACTTGGGTACTAGCCAATTTACGAGAACATTGTTTTAATCTTTTTTCACTAGAGTCTAGAGTGGCAAATAATTTCGACAATAATTAAGATACGTTACATTGGCAAAAGTAAAGAAATATCCAAGAGAAAAATAGCATGATAATTGTTTGAGGTAACACGTGAACAAGATGCCAAAGTAGAACCAAAAAATTGCTGGAAAAGATATCGCCGTTGCCGGGGATCGAACCCGGGTCACCCGCGTGACAGGCGGGAATACTTACCACTATACTACAACGACTTGTTGTTAGCACAACCATACTACATCTATTTAATAATATATAATTTGTTAATATTTTCAACTTAACTGCAAGGTTTTAACAATTGAAGAAAGCTAGTTAAAGTTGAAATCATTAGCTTGCTCCGTTATAGTTTACTAGCTTGGTGAATATGTATTAGAGTCAGTGCTACACAGATTAACTATTAATCAGCAATAAATTGCAAATGGTGGAATTTTTCCTTAGAGATTTTATTAGTTAAGATTTTGCGTAATTTTTTCAAAATTTTAGTTATATAAAGAAATAAGAACATTCGTCTCCGCATTTGGCTGTTAAGATCCAAAAGACCTACTCGTCAATGGCCCCTATTTCATCAAACCAATTGTTACTGTTGATATTTGGGTTCATGACATTTAGTTTTAAGGATTTAAGTTGCATATATTAAATGTCTAAAGATTATTTTATATTATCTGATAATATCTACATGTGCTAACGAGCTAGTTTTACAATTTCATATATTAGTGATTTGTTTAATAAGTGACTATATTGTGTAAATGTTTTTTACTCCAACACTAGATAAAACTTAAACCTAGTTTTAGAAGTGTATGCACGTGTAATGGTTTCAGTACTTAAACTAATCTATGAGATGGAAAAGGATAACAAAAGCAAATGTAATCTTTTATTGAAGGTTTGCTTTTTTAATTGAAAGTTTCATTGTCAACACAAAATGGCGTGTGCCTGGTCCACTACATTGTTGTAATTATAATGTGCATTAATTAATGAGAAAAACGCCATAATCTCTAACTTGTTTAATATATTGCTTAAAACCGCTGCAGTTGCAACCGTTTGATATGACATAGTTGTTTAATATGGCCATTTTAATAAACCACCCAAAATTGCAGATTGCGCATAATTGCAATCTTTTCTAGCCATAATTAATTTTAGCAATTTTACCGTTCCACATTCACATCTTATTTATTGTATCCTATGCATTCAAACTTCTATAACAATTCTCATCATATAAAATATAAATACTCCAAAATTACATCATCAAACGTATCAAAATTACAAAGATTAATAGTTGTTCAAGAAGAATAAGCAAACAATGATTACTAATTAGCACTCGCTCGATTTGCATTGTTACTATCGTCCGGTGATCTTCTTGGCCCAATTGGTGACGGCGAGCCACTATCTAAGTCTGGTGCCTACCAACAAAAAAGAGAGAAAATAAATGAGTATCACAAGAAGAATATACGGGACATAGACGGCTAAAACCTTCGCAAAATATAATTTAAAGTTATTTTTACTTTTCACTTAAATTTCATCTTAAATATGTTTCATTTGACCATTTTATCCAAGTCTTTATTGTGTCATTTAGACACACAAATTGATAGGCAACCAAATATAATATGTGTGATAATTCACACGTTAGAGTGATGAATAAAACGGAAACACGTGGATTTAACTTAAATAAATGAAACAAAAAGTTCAGAAAAACAGAAAAAAAAAAAAATATACAAGAAAGCTTCGTTCTTCACACGACACCCACCGACATCGGCATTTCCGGGAAAGTACCTCCGGCAAACTATAACCAGTTAGCATAAGGAGGTTCATCGAGCCCACATGGGCAACAACAACAAATAGCCGCACATTCCGTAGTCGTTCCACCGGCAACCTCTGCGAACCGCACCCCTTCCGAACCCCACCTTGTGATGACGAAGCTTGACCCGATAAAAGTGGCTGCCGTCGCTGTTCCACCGTAAGTAATGACACTGCACCGATAAAAGTGATGATGGGAAAATCGTGACTCAATCTGGAGATTTACCATTAAAAATTGGAAGGACTTGAAACTAGGAATCAAAAGTTTGCTCTTAACATCAATATGAACTTACCCGTGCAGTTTGGTGGTTTTGATTGAATATTAAACTTGTTAGAATTGAAGCATCATTGTCAACCGTCGAAGGAGTTGGGTCAATTCAGATCCACATTTTTTGAATATTTATAAAGTGGGTATTGTTTTATTTTGATGGAGGATTGACTCTGGAATCCATTTGAGGTTGAATCGTTGATGTCATGAAGCTCAACGGCCTTGAAAGAGGAGATGACATGGACAATGCACCTTTTTTTAATCTCGACCTCTTTTTGAATTGCTGAGGAACATTTTTCCGTCAAAAGTTATTTATTTTCGGCAATAAGTATGGGAAACTTGTTTTTCGAATCATTTAACGCGCATAAAAAATGTGAGAAATATTTACGTTGCCATGTCAACTTTTTTTGTCTAAATGACACAGTAAAAGTCTGGATTAAAATTATTCGAATGGAACATACTTAAGATAAAGTGTTTAAATGAAAAGCGTTATTGACAGTATATATATTCGCAAAACCTCCAAATTAAGTTCTGTTGGACTAATTCACTAGGCTATATGTTTAAAATGTAAAGAACGGTTAAAAATCTATGTATATTCTATCTATATAGAATAACAAAACCAGTCTGATTACTACAACAGTTTTACATATATGGGTACACAAGTTCATGAAATCAGACAAATTTCAAGCAACTCGATGCAATGGAATCTTAAAGTTACAGTCAATCGAATGTGGGAAAACTCAGACTAATTCGTGCCTAAAATACCATATTCCATAAAATTGATTTTACATGAGTCAAAGGAAACATATTCAACTTTCACACAGTTTATAGTATTTCTGTTTTTGTTTCTAAAAGTAGGATTAACAATTCTATATAGATTATAGAGAAGTCAACTGCGTATTCCTAAGTACTTGTTAGGAGTTATATGAAATTTCTTTGATCCCCGTACCATCAACTGCGTAAGAAGTTGCTCCAGTTATTCCAATTCTATATAAACAGTTCTTTAAGTGATATGGAACGAAGTGTAGCAACTAAATGTTTGTATAAACAATTAAAAATTTTGTTTTCACGATATATTTGCTGCAAACAATCTCATGATTTTTTATCAAACCAAATACTAGAAAGAATACTTTATGTGATCATTGAATGACTAAGTCAAGCAGAAAGTGCCTGCCACAATTTGTTCTGTGTTACTACAGCCCATGATGTTATAGGTTGTATCAGAGAAATACATGTTTACAAAGCAAAATAATCATAAGAACACATTTTATGTTTATTTCCATTTTCATGCCATATGCTGTAATATGTAGAAACTTGGCTTATATATGAAATTAAAGAAACTTGCCAAGCTAGCTATTATCGTTACAGGCATGGGTTATGTAACAAATTCAACCATACTTCTGACGTTTTATTTGTTTATATTATTCTTTTCATTTGTCATTTACAGAGAGGTCTAATTATCAATGATTTTCTTTAGTAATTTGTGGCGCTGGAAAGAGAACTTTTGCAACTTCAATATAAGCAAATATCAGGTGCAGATTTTTTGTACATTTAATACCGATATTCTATTTAATTTAGTTTTGAATTTATGTCATTTTGTTCTGATTAATAAAATTTTATCTCTCTCCGGGCAATGTTAGAATAGTGTGGCGTAAGTCAACTTATTTGTAGAGTAGTGTTGATGATCATATATCTAACTGCCTTTAGCACTGCAATTTTATCACTGGTTTCTCCCTATAATAACCAATTGGGGTGGGTTTCCCCATTGTTTTTATACCGTCGTACCAATTGGTCTTTTATGTAAGGTCTTTTGATATGAAACCATAATGGTTCGACTAATACAATAGCTGTTATCGTTCAAATTATCCAACCATTTTGAATCTGAATATGTATTCAAGTGATACAGGAATAAGATTGATTTTTCTTCACCATGTGTTGTTGGAAAAATGTACAACTGATTGGGTCCATCTCATTCAAAAGCCAAAGAATAGGTATATGCTTAAGGAAATTTTTTTTGGTTTGGTAACCAACTTTGTTGAATTTCTTTGGTTTGGTAGCCAACTTTGTTGAATTGTCAATATTGAAGAAAAGAAGAAAAAGTATGTGCAAATTGTCAAATATAGTAGGCTTTATAGAGTGAGGCTTCGACTATAAAAGGAGAGCTTCAGCTCTCATTTCTACACACCAACAAAGAGAGAAAGAAAGAGTGAGGTTTCACAGACAAGGTATAAGAAAATAGTCTGTGAGAAAAATAGAGAGTGAGCGATATTATAGTGAGGTGGGAATATCAAAAGAGGATTATTTCTTTTGAGTGTTGTAGTGGTCTTTGGAGTATTTTACTCAGATTTACAAAGTGTAAAATTCCTTGCTATAGTGATATCAGTTGCTCATCTCGGGGCCGTGGTTTTTTCCCTTATTCAAAAGGGTTTTTCACGTAAAAATCTTGGTGTCGTTGTCACTCTTTTATTCTTGTTAATTACCGTATCTCGGTGCTACGTTATTATTCCGCTTTTATTACTGTGAATATTATTTCTGTAGGGGATTTATTCCCAACAACTGGTATCAACGCACAGGTTCTGCTCGTTCACATAAATACTAACCACTATCGGTAGTACTATACTCGGTGAAAAACAAAAATGTCCGGAGTAAAGTACGAGGTAGAAAAATTCAACGGAGATAGCGATTTCTCAACATGGCAGAGAAGGATGAGGGATCGGCTCATCCAACAAGGATTACACAAGGTACTAGATGCTGATGCCTGTCACACCTCTTTTTCTTACACTTCCCAGGAAGGAAATATATAAAAAAAGTTTTTTCAATTAAAGTGACATTATTCGAACTGGGATTATTTTTAATTTTTTATTAGAGTCGCCACTTGGAATATTTAATTTGGTGTTCCAATTCACCGATTTATTTTATCCCAGATCGAGGAAAATTTCGACTTTTATTTTTGAAGTCTGCGAACCAGAAATTCTAAGTAAGGAATTCTGTTAACCCGAGGGAAGGTGTTAGGCACCCTCGGATTCCGTGGTTCTAGCACGGTCGCTTAATTGTTATAATCGGCTTGTTATCTGATTTAATACCTGTTATTAGCCTATGGTGCATTTTTACTTTATTCCGCTTTTTCGCTTTTATTGAAGAATTGCGATGTTAATCAAAATATGTCACAAATCACGTCACATAAATGCACCCGTAATTTGCAACACCTTTTAATAGAACATCGGAATTTCGGATTTTGGGTCACATAAATGCGCACCCGAATTTGGAAGATCAAATTATTGAAATGCCGCGCCAAAAACAACTACATTTTTCAATTTGTTGAGGGCCATGAAATTTGCTAAATGGCACGCCTCAATTTTTCTAAATATTTAATTAATGAGGGCCATGAAATTTGCTAAATGGCACGCCTCAATCTTTCTAAATGTTTAATTAATGAGGGCCATGAAATTTGCTAAATGGCACGCCTCAATTTTTCTAAATGTTTAATTAATGAGGGCCATATGTTTGTATATTTATTTTTGATATGGCACACCCCCAAATCAATTTTAATATTTTTATTATTCAAATTTATTTAAATCGGGCCACCTAAAAGGCACCCCCGAAGTTCGTATTGTCACTATGTCACGGGAACCGTACCCATAGTGGCAACGCAATTAATTGTGTCTAAGATCTAATTACTAAAGTTTGAAAAATTGAGTTCTATTTACACTAATCTTGCATTTAAACTAATTACGAGGGCCATTGGCGATCGT
>MCJB01000629.1:0-18115 GCA_002018475.1 Nicotiana obtusifolia | reverse complement strand
TTATTGGATAAACTGTGCTTTATTTGATTTTCATGTTTGCCTATGTCCGCTTTCATTGTTGATGACTTTATCAATCTCAAACTAAGACGAGTATCCCCGACCCTAGCTTACACTAACCAAGACGAGTATCCCCGACCTTAGTTCGTGTGCCGCACCTAAAATTGGAGCCTATTCGAAGGTAATTAAATAACAAACTTTTAATTAATTGAAAAAATTGGAACAAGACGTATCCTCACGACCTTGCCATTTTATTTATTCCTTTTTTGTTGGGAAGATTATGCAAATAAATGTTGGACCAATTCTACCTATTTTAAAGCAATGGGTCAACTTCTTGATAAAGGAGAAATGAGTCAGCTTAGGGATTTTAGAGCTGTTGGACTGCTGGAATTCATTATAAGAAAATGAGCCAGCTGAAATTATTTACAGGAAATGGGCCAGTTTATATTTTTTTTAAAAGAAGAAAAGAAATGGGGCTAGCTACCATGTTATTTATGTTGGGCCAAACAGCTAAATCATTCGGCCCATATCAGAAGAATCATCACCCCACAACCCATTTTTCTTATTTTACAAACTTAATTTACAACCTTGATTTTCATGTTACCTCAGCCAAACAAATATTTTGTAATTCAACCTAACCACGGAGCTAACCGAATTTATTAATAAGCTTTACTACTAAAACATGGAAAAATAAAATTATGAAAGTCAAATAACTAAGAAACTCATCCTAATGAATGGCCATAACAAACTTACTGACAATGCTTGATAAACTAAAGGCAAATTCTTAAAAGAAAACTATCTTACAAAATATACCAAGGTACACATGATATTCCTACGGATTAAACTTATTCTATTAATTAACTTTATTTACAGGCTTAGTAAAATTGGATATTCTTGCAGCCAGAACTATTTACCTTGGACATGAGACTGCAATTTTGACAAAAACAAATGGCTACCTTTCCATACCCACCTTCCAGAAGTATACAAACATAACAAGGACTAAAGCACATAGCTTTTATAAATAGAAAAACTTAACAAAACTCCTATTGCAACCCAGTAAAGCATGTATCTTCTTGTTCTTTTAGACTATATACTAGATCCGAATAGTTCAAACTAACGACAACGAATATGGATAGATGGATCTGCATACTACAAAATAAACTAAACTATTTAACTACAACAAAGAAACTAATTAAAAATATCTAGGTTTTTGCACTCAAAGATTCAACGAATCCTTTAAGAAAATTGGTCAAAACTATCTAAACATGCCCAACTTTTCATCATCTGCTATGAAACAACAAGAACTTGCGTAACAAATGTTTAGAAGGTTACCTGAAAAGCAAAAATGCAGCAGTAATAGTAGCAGAACTTCAGCAACAGAAGCAGTAGGAACAACAGGGAAAACAACGGCATATCAACAAATTGTGACCCGAGAAACAACCCAAAAAATACCAGCAGTACGACAATCGAAAACTAGTACTAAGTTGCTCCAAAAATTAGCTATAACACCTCTATCTCTCACAAGTTTTGCACTCTAAGAAACACTCACAAAGCCCAGAAATTTTTAGCTTAGTATTTCTTGATGTTCAGCTGATTTCTCTCAAGTTTTTTTGTTTCTTTTTTAGTGTCTAAAATATGTCTTTTTCAAGTATGTTAGAGTATCTATGTGAGTGAGAGGAGACTTCATTAAGTAGGAAAAACAAGCATCTTTGGACAGATTTTGGTTCACCAAAAATCTGTCCAAAGGACTTACTTTTTCTCATCAAATACTATGCAAGGACTGTCCAAATAGGAGAAAGGACAGTCCTTTTCACTAAATTCAGACACAAGAGGAGTAGTTGTACTCTTAGAATGGTTAAAACAGTAAAATAAAATAACTATACACTCTACTCAATCATCAACATAACTATCCTTAAGCTTTTTTACAAAATCAGCACTAACAATGTGATTCAAACCAAACTAAGTTAGAAAAACACATAACTAGACTTAGAATTTTGAACTATTGATCAACCAAGGTCTTCTCAGAACCTAATAACTAAAAATCAAATTAAACAAATGTATTATCCAAACTAAATAATGAAAACTATTAGCTTAACACGTCAGATACAGACTAATTGTTACATTAAACAACAATGAGTAACAAAATCTTAAACTTAATAGAAACTAATCGTATTACTAAGGTAAATCATCTTGCGGTCATAGGAATAACTCATGGCGAAACCAGACATATAATTAAGTGATTATACAAAATGAACACGATCTAACGAATTGACAACGATCAGAATGAGCAACGAATTAGCTATCAATAAGAAATATACAATTAAACTAAACCTAACCTAATCACAGAAGCAAAAAATCAGAAAAGGAAAAGAGGAAATAGGATTTTACCACAAAGGATTCGATGCCAATTCGAATAGCGATGAGATGCCAACAATATCAAGCAGCGACAAATCGACCGTGAAACAAACTCTTCACATTGGCAGACACCAAAACCAAAGGCCCAAAGAACCAGTTTCGACCCCGATATCATGCCAGGGTGAAAAGCTTGCTCGAGTCATGTCTAGGAAAGAGCGAGAGAAGGGAAGAATAAAATGAGAAGAAGAAGAAGAAGAGGAGAAGGTGAGCAGCGGCAGTGGTGGTCGCCGGATTTTTGGCACGAAACAAATGCCAAATAGCAGCCCCCATCGAGTTATACCCATCTATGTAAAAATTAGGTGGAAAGAAGGGTTCAATCTTCACGAATTTGCAAAAAAAAAAAGTGGTGGCTAGGGTTTTAAACTTTCTTAGATTTATGGAGATTGGTGAGGATTTCAGAGATTTAGTTCATGGATTTGGAAAGAAGGGAGTGAGAGGAGGCCGTGGTGTGATTTTGGGGTGGTTTGGGGGTGGCCGGCTGTGGAGATGGGTGGCGGCGGCTAGGTCTTGAGGAAGAGAGGAGAGAGTGGGAAGAGAGAAGAAGAAGAGGGGAAATAAGGGGAAATGGGGAAATTTTTTGGGGAATTAGGGGTTTAAATTCCATAGTGGGGGATTCATCTTGAGCCGTTGGATTATGGGAGCTTGAACGGCTGGGATTGCATCTCAATAGCTTGGCCAAAATGATGCCGTTTTGGGTGTCTTCCAGGCCAACCCATTTGGACCGGGTTTTGGGCTGTTGGGCTCCAATTTTGGGGCCAATTTTGGCCCAACTTAGATAAGAACACAAATTAACCCACATTATTATTCTCTTTTAATTAACTATAAGAAACTCCTAAATCCTACACATACACACATAATAAACATAAAAAAGAAAGAAAAAGAAAGTGCAACATTAGGCATTTACAGCTGCCCCTCTTTGCTAGAGAACATGAAGAGTTTTCGTGCAAAGATAGTGAATGTCATGACTAATTTTTCTCACATATGACTCTAACAGAAGCATTATTTTGAAAAAGGTGACCGAACCTTGCTTCCGAGGTTGCCTACATATCCTTGGTTGTAAAGAAATCTGGTTAGTGTAGTTTTGGAAATTTTTTGGTAGTTGGGACTACTGGACACTGGAGTTAAGACTGCTGATACTGTTGTTGTGGCTGTTACTGTTACTTTCTACTTACATCAAAAGAAAAATAGAAAATAGCTATATATGCCTGCAAGCTAAGAGTTACAAAATTCCTATCTATGTGTCTTCTGGAGTCGAATCTTGATTCTTGACCATCTCACTTGTGTTGGCCTTAGATTGGATCTTGATACTCTTTGAAGAAAAGACTATGACTCAATCTCGTCGCTTGCTTTCCTGATCCGAAATTGAGAAGATGAATCTTGAGACGCTGAGTTGCTGACACATTATCGAAGCCAACTCCAACTATCTTGTGATTGAAAGACTTATTTCTTATGATGGGAATTTGAAATGCAAGCTTTAAGTCATCGCAATCTGTGCTCTATGGCCGGATCCTACAAAGCCATGAAAAACGAACAAAACGAACAAAAATTTTCTGCCCCAGTTTGGCACTAGGAAAATTTTGTGAGTTATTAGAGAAAGCTATAAACTATCTAATTTGTTGAAAGGCAGATAAAGACAGTAGTATAAACTAACTATGCGAGGATATGCAAACAGGGGGGTAGTACCCTGTGTTAAAGAGAGAGAACATAACCTGGGAATAGCGCCCAGTATTACTGAAAGGAAATGTAACTAGGGGATGATGCCCTGTATTACCGAGAGAACGTAACCGGGGGTTGGTGTCCTGTATCACAGAAGGAATATAACCAGGGGTTGGTTCCCTATATCACTAAAAGGAACGTAACAAGGGGTTGGTATCCTGTATTACTGAGGAGGAATGTAACCAGGGGTTGGTACCCTGTATTACCGAAAGGAATGTAACCAGGGATTGACACCCTGTATTATTAATAAAGAATATAACCAGGGGTTGGCACCCTGTATTACTTAAAGGAATGTAACCAGGGCTTGGTACCCTGTATTACTGAAAGGAATGTAACCAGGGGTTGGTATCCTGTATTACTGAAAAGGAATGTAACCAGGGGTTGGTACCCTGTATTACTGAAAGAAAATATAACCAGGGGTTGGCGCCCTGTATTATGAATGAAGTGCTGAATTCCTCTAGGAGAAAAGGTTCTACCTGAGTTAAACTTCATAAAACAGCCTGAACGAGGAGAACTTCTATCCGAAAATATGTGCTGGATCCCTCTAGGCGAAAAGGTTCTACCCGAGTTAAGCTCGTAAAATGTCCTGAGCAAATAGTACTTCCACCCGAAACTATGAGCTGGATCCCCCTAGGTGCAAAAGGATCTACCTGAGTTAAGCTACGTAAAACATCCTGAGGGAAGAGTACTTCTACCCGGAGCTATGAGCTGGATCCCCCTAGGCGAAAAGGTTCTACCGGACTTAAGCTACGAAAATGGGAGGTGTGGACAGTAGTGATGCATGCTGAAAATAAAAGAAAATAGAGATTTTAAGGAGCTTACATTTGGTGATATTCGTCCTTTGAGAATTTTCCATTCTGCAGTGCTTTGTTCCTGCTTCAAAGAAAGAAAAATTTGTGAGTTTTCAAAGTGGTAGTCGGTTTGTGGCGTTGATGCCCTGTAGTTTCAATTCACGGCCACTCCGCTGTTGAAGAACTGATTCTATCAGTGTGGTACCGAGGTGCTCGGATACTCTGCATTGCATTCTGGAGACCCCGACTTTCAGATGTTGCCCTTAACTGTTTCATACCCGGATGTCTATGGTATCACTAATCCTTGTCCCTAAAGCAAGGCAATTTTCCTTTAAAATCAAACGTAGTTGTCTTGCACCCAGTACTAATTTGTGTTTGTAATGCTTATCAACTTTTCCCATGAAGCAAGTCTTGCTTATCTGACCTTTTCAGTTTCTTTGAGACACTTTGTTCGGCTTATCAAAAGAGATTACAAGTGGATTCGTGCCTTTGTAAATGCTGTATATGCCCCAAATTGTGCTCGGTCTTACGGGGAAACTGTAGCCAGTTTGCATCCATTTCTTTGCTCCGTTTTTGATGCAAGATTAGACCGAAAGGGACTTAAAAAATTATGGGTAAAAATAGAAGAATAATTAAAAGTAAAAAATAACTGTGTTTAAAAAAAAGGTGTCCCTTTCAAAGAGAGGAATATGGAGACTTATCTGGAGGTATGTGCCAACTTCAATGAACCATGACATGCTTTTCGGATTTGAAGCCTGATCCGTCTGAATTTGTCTAGTTCTCAAAATCTTTCGTAAGCGTTCATCTTGAACTGTCTTGGTTGTACTCATGCCGGAGTATCAAAGACCCTCAATCGGCTAGTAGCGCCCTTTGCGGGTTTTTGCTAACCGACCTCTCTCATTTCTCTACTCCCCGTCGCCTTGTGGTGCCTGTATGGGTTTTCACCAATAAGAATCTCTCATTTCTCTGCTTACTGTCGCCTTATGGTGCCCATATGAGTTTTCACCGATAAGACTCTCTCACTTCTTTTTTTTTTTTTCGCCGCCCTTGACTAAGATACTGCACGCGGCAGGTTGTTCAACACACTTGGCATGGTGATTTCAACATTCTCAAAGATCGATTAGAAGGTCTTAATGGAAAAAGGTGAAAAAACCTTGAACTGAATTACAACTTTTGGAACCTTTTTATAGAATTACCATAAAAATAAAACAAACTTCTGCCCCAATTATGAAGTATTGGGGATATGAATTTTTTGTTATGATGGGACCGAACCCAGGGTAAGGCTGCCTATGTATCCTTTCAGAATCAGGTCGGACGTAGTTCACTGACTCAGAATATTTGTTGTTTGACTTTTTTCTTTTTCTTTATTTTTTTGTTGTTGCTTTTACAAGTACACAGGTTCCAAAAGGGGAAAACAAAGAAAACAAATATGGCTCAAAAGGGTTAACAAAAGGGTGACGCCTATTTGGAATAACGAGCAATGATAGCCTTCGCCATCTCGATCTGAGAAAATCATGCGTGAAAGTTCCGCAGTGGGTATATATCAAACATAATATCTTTTGATTGCATCTGCGTTAATAGTCATGTCTGGTACCCGTCCTTCTTCATCTACTAAGTGCAAGGCCCCTTTTGGTAACACTTTCTTGATGATGTAGGCTCCTTGCCAGTTTGGGGCGAGCTTTCCTTTAGCTTCTGCTTGGTGCGGAAGAATGTGTTTCAGAATGAGTTGGCCTACCTCGATGTGCCTTGGACACACTTTCTTATTGTAAGCACGTGCCATTATTTGTTGGTATAACTGGCCAAAACACAATGCTGCTAGCCGTTTTTTGTCAATCAGCATTGGCTGTTCTAATCCGGTCCTGACCCACTCAGTGTCTTCAATCTCTAATTTCACAATGATTCGGAAAGAGGGAATTTCGACTTCAGCGGGTATTACAGCTTTCATTCCATATACCAGTAGATAAGGAGTTGCACCAATAGACGTGCGAGCAGTCGTGCGGTATTCCAAAAGAGCAAAAGGCAACTTTTCATGCCATTGCCTGGACCCTTGGATCATCTTCCCGAGAATCTTCTTGATGTTCTTGTTTGCCGCTTCAACGGCTCCATTGACTTTTGGTCGGTAAGGGGTAAAATGGCGATGCAAAATTTTAAATTGCTCGCATACCTCCTTCATCAGATCACTATTTAGATTGGCTGCGTTGTTAGTGATAATGGTCTTCGGGATACCAAAGCGACATATGATGTTGGAATGAACAAAGTCTACCACTGCTTTCTTGGTGATTGCTTTGAAAGTAACTATCTCCACCCACTTGGTGAAGTAATCAATGGCGACCAAAATGAATCTATGCCCACTTGAAGCCTTTGGCTCGATTGGCCCAATACAGCCATTCCCCAAGCAACGAAAGACCAAGGAGAGGATATGAGATGCAATTTTGACGGAGGCGAGTGAATCAGTTCGCCATGAATCTGGCACTAGTGACACTTGCGAACAAAACTGAAGCAATCTCGCTCCATAGTAAGCCAATAATACCCTGCCCGCAGAATCTTCTTCGCCAAAATGTATCTATTCATGTGAGGCCCACATACCCCCGAATGCACTTCATTCATGATCCGCTCAGCTTCTGTGGCATCTATGCATCTCAACAAGTTCAAATCTAGGGTCCTTTTGTATAGGATTTCCCCATGGAAGAAACCACCGGCGAGTCGCCTTATAGTTCTTTTTTGATCTCCCTTGGCATGCTCCGGTATTCCCTTATTTTCAGAAATTGTTTTATGTCATGATACCATGGTTCACCACCTGGTTCTACCTCAATTGTATTGCAGTAACCGTGTTAATTCTGAACTTGGATTTCCAATGGATTAATATGAGTCTCTCCTGGATAAGGGAGCATCGAGACTAAGGTAACCAAGGCATCGGCTAGCTCGTTGTGAAACCTGGGAATGTACCTAAACTCGATGGATTTGAATCTTTTGTTCAAGTCTTGCACACATTGTCTGTATGAAATAAGCTTGATGTCTCGAGTCTCCCATTCACCTTGGGCTTGCCGGATAAGTAGGCTGGAATCTCCCATAACCAATAGTACATGCATGTCAAGATCAATGGCCATTTTCAGACCCATGATACAAACTTTGTATTCTGCCGTATTATTGGTACAGAAGAACCGAAGTCGGGCCGTTGCAGAGTAATGCTGTCCAATAGGTGAGATGAGGATTTCCCTAATCCCAACTCCTTTGATATTGACTACCCCATCAAAATATATTTTTCATACATGGCTACCGTCCGGAACTACTTCCTCTATTGAGTTGACCTTTTCGTCTGGGAAGTATGTGCTCAGTGGCTTGTAATCATCATCAACTAGATTCTCTGCAAAAATGATCTGCCAAAGCCCGTGCTTTTATTGCGGTGCGAGTGACATAGACGATGTCGAATTCTGTGAGCAGAATTTGCCATTTTGTGAGCCTGCCAGTGGATATTGGCTTTTAGAACATGTACTTCAAAGGATCCATTCTGAATATGAGGTAAGTAATGTAGGCCAAAAGATAATGTCTCAGCTTCTGAGCGACCCAAGTCAAGGCACAACATGTCCTTTCTAAAAGGGTGTACTTAACCTCATAATTGGTGAACTTCTTGCTCAAATAATAGATTTCCTATTCCTCTTTGCATCTTGCATCATGTTTCCCCAAAATACATCCAAAGGAATTATCCATCACCGATAGATATATAAACAAAGGCCCAAGTTCAGGTGGGACCAATACAGGGGATTTTGACAGATAATCTTTGACCCTGTCAAAAGATTTTTGGCAATCTTCCATCCACTTGATAGCATCATCTTTTTTCAGCAACTTAAAGATGGGCTCACACGTGGTTGTGAGATGAGCAATGAACCTACTGATGCAGTTGAATCTCCCGGGAAAACTCATGAATTCAGTTTTGTTCTTCGAGGGTGGCAAATCTCGAATGGAATTTATCTTAGATGGATCCAATTTGATGCCTCTCCGACTGACTATAAAATCGAGGAGCTTCCCAAACGGAACCCTAAATGCACACTTGGCTAGATTGAGCTTAAGATCATACCTTCGCAGCCGTTCGAAGAACTTTTTCAAATCGCGCACATGATCAGCCCGTGTCTTTGATTGTATGATTACATCATCGACATATACTTCAATCTCTTCGTGCATCATGTCATGGAAAATGGTAGTCATGGCCCTCATGTAAGTTTCCCTGCATTCTTCAAACCGAATGGCATGACCCTGTAACAATAAGTACACATGGAGTGGTGAAAGCGGTCTTTTCTGCGTCATTCTCATCCATTAGAATCTGGTGGTACCCAGCATAGCAATCCACAAATGATTGTATCTCATGGTTTGCGAAATTATCTACAAGAATGTGGATGTTTGGTAAAGAAAAATTATCCTTTGGACTTGCTTTGTTCAAGTCCCTATAGTCAACACAGACTCTGGTTTTTCCATCCTTCTTTGGCACAAGCACAACATTTGCCACCCAGGTGGTGTATCGGACAGCTTTGACCACATTGGCGCTCAGTTGCTTCATTATTTCCTCTTTAATTTTTTCAGTCATGTCTGTTTTAAATATTCGTTACTTTTGTTGGATTGGTGGAAAATCAGGATACATGGGAAGCTTATGAACCACTAGATCAGCACTTAAACCTGACATATTATCATAAGACCAAGCAAACACATCTCTGTATTCAAATAAAAGTTGAATCAATGCATCTTTGGTTTTTTTGTTTAGTATGAATGCTTATCTTCGTTTCTCTAACTTCTTCATGACTTCCGATATTAATTGGCTCATTTTCATTGAGGTTGGGTTTAGGCTTGTTTTCAAATTGTTCCAACTCTTTTTTTATTTCCTCAACAGCCTCATCTTCATCATATTCGACCTCTTGATGCATTATTTCGAAATTAGACAGCTTTTTAAGATCTGGGCATGAATTCCGCATGCATGTCATGTTATTAAAGCCGACATTAACAAAACTGAAATGGAAATAAAATAACAGGAATTAGGAAAAGGAAAAGATACTTAATACGAAACTGAACTGCATTTCATTGTATTTGAAAGGATAGAAAGGTTAACATCAAAACAAAATAATCATACTGAGATGTTTGGATTACAACCCTGAAAGTAACTCAAAATACAAAAAGAAGCTGCAAAAGCAAACTGCCAAGACTCCTTCCTTGTGGGGAGAGGAGTTGCTTCCCAGTTGTTGAGCATGGTGTCTGGGCTAATTAGTTGCATATCGGTACGACTAGTGCCTTCACCATCCTGGATCATATCCACTTTAGAAAATATCTGGCTGAGGCCATGGCAAATTTCATTAATGTTTTCCTGCGCCGAGGAATTTTGAGCCTCTTGGATTCGTGGATTGACAAGAGTGTAGAAAATATGAGGGATGGGTTGCTGCAAGGCCCACCCATACTTTTTGCGATGCTTGGCTTTGTCTTCATCTGCTTGTGTTGGCCTAATGCCTAAGCCAAAAGTTCCCTTGTTGCTAAAGGGTGAGATGGGTTCCGAAATCCCTTGCAATAATGCCCCCACACTTTTTCCTGGCCCATAACCCTATCTCAGCATAAGTACAACCACCATTATAGATGTGGCAGAAAGGCGAGGATGCATAATGGGCTTTCCTTCCTCAACATGGTCCATGGCAACCACTTCGAACACCTGATAGATAATGGACTCGCACCCTTCCTTGGCCTCAATACATGGGATTAGTAGATCTTTATAAATAGATGATTCATCTTCTCCGTGAATAATAATTCTTGTTTGTCATGTTCAAACTTGAGCATCTGATGCAAGGTGGATGGCACAACTCGAGCCATATGGATCCATGGCCTTCCAAGAAGAAAGTTATAAGAAGTTTCCATGTCCACTACTTGGAAGATAATTTCAAAATCAACCGGCCCAATTTTGATGGTGAGGGTGATCGCCCTAATGGTGTCTCTCGCTGATCCATCAAAAGCCCGGATACAGACATTGGTGGGTCGGATTCTATCTAGATTGATCTTTAGGCTCTGCAAGGTGGAGAGAGGGCATACATCTACGCTCGAGCCTCCATCAACCATGACTCACTTTATGTAGTGCCCCTCATATTTAATAGTCCGGTATAAAGCCCTATTGTGCCCGGCTCATCTTCAGGGAGTTCATCATCAGTAAAGATGATTCTGTTCACTTCAAAAAATTTGTTGGCCATCTTCTCTAACTGATTCACTGTGGTTTTCTCTAAGACATGTGCTTCGTTAAGGATCTTGATTAATACACGAGCATGCTCTTTTGAATGTATAAGCAGAGATAGTAGAGAGATTTGGTGTAGGAGTCATTCTCAGCTGGTCAATGATTGAGTAATCTTGAAATTTCATCTTTTTCAAAAATTCTTCTGCCTCTTCTTCAGTGATTGGTTTCTTCATTGGAATTTGGCTTTCTATGATTTGCTTGGCCTTCCTCAATGCTTCGGAGAGTAACACCTCCCCGATTAAGTTAAACCTCCAATTTTCCCCACTTCTTCTATGATTTCCTTGGGAACAAATAAAGTTACCTTTTCTAAGCTCGGGGTGCCTTTCACAATCAACGGCACATCTCGGCTTGGACTTACTTCCAGTCCTACTCCTTCTTTAATCGTTCCCACTTTCATTTCTACCTTACCAACCAGCTTGTATTCTTGATCTCGGCCAATCATTCCCACAAAATGAACATCGTTGTGTGCTGGTAGCGGGTTGTTTGTAACATTAGGAGGGTCTTCGCCATTTGTTACCACAATCAACTTTTTCGCGATGAGTCTTTCTATGGCTCTTTTCAGAGTCCAATAGTCATTAGTGCTATGCCCCGGGGCACCTGAATGATATTCACATCTAGTATTTGCTGGAAATCCATATGAATCGGGATGCATATGATGGGGAGCGATGGGTCCAATCATGCCCATCTGCTTCAACTTCTGGAACAGACTAGAGTATGATTTAGCTAATGGAGTGAATTTTTCCACCGGCCTCTAATCTCGACCATAATCTTGCCTGAGACGAGCATTGTAGGGTGCCTAAAAATTTTGCTGTTGAGGTCGGTGGATCCTTGGAGCTGGTGCTCGTACCTGTTGATTGGAAGGTCGAGCATAGGATTGAGCATTAAACACTGTATACTGTGGTGGGTCCATAGAGTATTGAGGAATTGGTGGGGGATAATAATGTTGAGGGTAGCTAGATTGCCCCTGCTGAACTTGCACATAAGGGTGTGATGCCCCTCTTTGAACTTCCCTGGATCCCGAGGTCATCTTGGACCCTTCATCTCTCTTCTTTCTATTTGCCAAACTTTTCGACCCATTTTGGATTACTTGGGTGGTGGCTTTGAGAGCAGCTTGGCTTACATTCTGCCAATCTTGAGGCCATTTTCGACCATCTCCCCTATTTTAATATCTTTTACAAAAGGTCTACCCATCGTAGACATCATGTTCTGAAATTAATCAGGCTCTTGAGCCTCCAGAAAAACAGCAATCAACTCGTGGTTATCCATGGGTTGCTTAACTCTAGCCGTTTGCTCCCTCCACTTGTTGGCATACTCCCTAAAGCTTTCAGTCGGCTCTTTCTTCATATTGGATAGGGAATTGCGATGGTGCAATATCAATGTTGTATTGGAGTTGTTTGACGAAGTCTTGGGCCATGTCGTTCCAGACATACCAGTGAGAGATATCTTGGTCAATGAACCATTCGGAGAATACCCCCACAAGACTTTCCCCAAAATAAGTCATCAGCAATTGTTCTTTTCCACCTGCACCCCTCAGCTGGTTGCAGTCACTTTTCAAGTGGGTGATAGGGTCGCCGTGCCCGTCATACTTTTCAAATTTTGGGGTCTTGAACGCTGGTAGCAAATGGATGTGAGGGAACATGCATAGATCACTGAACGATACACTTTTCTGACCACCTACTCCTTGTATGTGCTTTATGTTCTATTCATGACTTTTCATTTTCTTGGCCATCTCATCTGGCTCACATGTCTGGGCAGGCTTTTCATTTTCCACTGGTGACTCGTACTGAGGAGTCATGATTGTATGGAGTCGAGACCCTGAAAGCCATATTTGGAGAGTAGTATTGGCGATCATAAGCATGATATGGTGGCTCGTTGTTTGGCCTCATCACAGGAGGTGATGGCAGGATGTTATATACCGACGCGCCCGACACAACAAGCGGAGTGTTTCTGACTGGTGCGGCTGGAGGCCGCATATTAGAGGTACCAGGGGGCGGCATGGAAGCTGTAGTTTGGCACATACCCTGGTGGTAGAATGTGATCGCTCGTTGCATAGAGCGGTGGTTGAGTAGCCAGGGGTACGGTGGAAGTTCCTTTTGAGGGACCCTGAGGCGGAGGCTGACCGGAGACCCAAGCCTGATACACATCAGACAGTTATTGTTTCAATCTTCTTAGTTCCTCTGACTCTTGCTCAACTGGCTGACCCTGGGGGTCATCATTGACCAACTCGATTTCATCGTTGTTAGCCATTACTACCTTTCCCTTAGATCTGGTGAAGTAATGATGTGTTGCCTGTTTTACCACAAAATAACCACCTTAAGCTTACTATATATAAGAGACAACAAACATATTAGGGTTATGCATTTTACATATATGAATCACACGTAATATGCCATGTTTCTAACATTATCACTATTTCTAACATGCTTTTGGAAGGCTTCATGTTTTATTCTGGCTTATATGGTGCTGCCTATTGACGCTCTTATTTTTCCTCTCTCTTTCTCTCTCTCTCTCTCTCTCTCTCTCTCTCTCTCTCTCTCTCTCTCTTTTCGCTTTTCTTTTCACTCAACTCATTTTGATCCCTCATTTTAGAGTCATTCAAAAATATTTTGATCGAACCTTTTGAGGGTTGCCTACGTATCATGTCGTCGCATGAATCAGATCATTACGTAGTTCAGGGCACATGATCGACTTTTTTTTTTTAAATTTACAAAAACAAAAATCTTTTTGGTTCATTTTTGAATTTTTCTAGAGCAAAAACATTTTCATTGATTTTCATTTTCTTTGATACAAGACTAAAAAGCAAATATTACATTAAGACAAACATTTAAATAAGACCAGACTCGACTCAAATAGATTTTTAAGAAAAAAGATAAAACAACAAGACTCAAAACACCAAAAGACTCTTACAGACTCAAAAATAACAAAAGAACAATTAAGTGGACTTCCAAGTAAAGAAGACTCTGATCTCTGCAATAGAATCCACCGGCATCACTGTAGTCAAGGTACTTATTCCTGCGACTGACCCCCAACATCGTGGTATATCATCTCTAAGTCTGCAAATATCTGATGGGCTATGTTCAATGATACTTCTGCAAACCGCTCAAGCGTCATTCCCTAACAACTCCTGCATGCTCGGGAGGTATATGTGTCTACCTCGAGGATCTTTCCCTTAATGTGCTCCTGAGTGAAATGCAACTCTTGATTTCGCCGACCACGGGTCTCAGCTAGATCTAGCTCATCATGCTCGCGCTCCAAGGTCATATCTCTCTGGCGCCGAAATTTTAGTGACTCCCCCTCTAATCGATTGATCATACTTTGGTAATGATGTCTTTCTATATCAAACCCCGCGATCTGGCGCTCCTTTCTTGACTCAACTCCCCTTATCTGATCCCTCATTTCGTGAATTAATGGAGCAACAACTCTGCGCTCATGATCATGGACCACCTTGAACTGGGCTTCTCTCTATTCTTGTTGCTGAACGGGTGTGACTATGTTCTTCTTCCGAATTTGGGCTTTGAGTGCTTGCTTCTCTCGTGCCTACTGAGCATTCTCTTTCTCAAAAGCATTATACAGCATATCCCTGTCTACTTTAATGATGCCGAGCTCTTCTTGTAGTGCTCCAAAGGCAGATTCATAATCTCTTTTCATCTTTTCTGCAACCAGCCCAACTCTGTTTCGAATCTCAGCCTCCCACTCTGCGTTTCTTTTCACGACTGTCCCTGGTCTATCTGCGAGAATATCTTAACTATAGAACCACTCAAGATAAGAAGGATTCAGCTCACCCCGCTCTCGATCTGCCACCATAGTGCCACGTTCGAGTATCTTAGTGTCATTCCAAACTCGTTGAGCATAAGCTTCACGAATGGGATCCTCTGATGTTGCTTCCTAGATAAAGTTTTCCATAGTGTCTACCGGGGGCACTATCTATTTGTGACCCAACTGACATAGAACTCTCATGGGAGCATATGGCTGGCAACCCTAAATCCCCATCAAGATCAGAAACGGATGGCAAGATGACATATTCTGCGGAGAACCAAGGATAATTCCATAATCTGATCATCTGATAAGGAGTGAAGATACTCCCTCCAATCTTGGACACTTTTTGGAAAACTGCAAATCTCCAGCTCACTCTTTAATCTAGCATTATATTGTTGAACATGATTACCCCAACAAGTACAGTAGTCTACCTGATAAGCACGATGGAAAAGATGATCCATGAACCACATCTGGAGCAAGAGGTTGCAACCTTCAAAGAAACCTTTTCCTTCCCAGCACCTGGTTAAGGCATGAAAGATATCTGCTAACACCATAGGAAGAATGGAGGAATAATTTCTTTTCATCATGGTAGTGACTATCGCAGATAACCGAATGTTGATCTTCCGATCCTCTCTCGGGAAGACCATGCATCCTAAGAAAGCTACAATGAATGCTTTCCGTCCATAGTCTCACCATGTGTGTTGGTTCTGTTTGTTAACAAGCTTCGTCCCATATTCTGAGAATTCCCCTTCATGTTGTACCTGTCATACAAGAAATCTAGGTGGACCTGCCTTTGCGCCACATGTGCTATCTCCGTGTGGCTGATCCTCATCTACTCAAGGAACTTGGTAGCAGCGACATCCCTGGGAGCCAAAAGTCTCTTTGTTCGACTCTTATGCCCCAGATCTATATATTCAGCGAATTCCTCCAAGGTGGAGTCATTTCAAACCCATTGAGATGAACCACATTATTCTTGGGGTCCCAAAAATAAACCAAAGCCTCGATGAGTTCTCATTTGGGATCAATCTCCATAATGTTTATCAAGTTTTTCAAATAATCCTTGATATTTCCTTGCTCAAACCCATCCATGTTGTTCCACCATCGCTTCAATAAACTAGGCACCTTGTCGACAATCTTAAACGGCGAGTGCTCTTCATCTCTCGGAGTCTTGTTAGGTCTCCTACTAACTGAATCCATATTGTACCTAGATAAATAAAAATATGAGGTCAAGTCCTAATTTAAACTCAAAGAAATGACACCAAGCAGACTTTTGGATAAGACAACAGACAAACTTTTTATGGGAGGAAGGCTAGACTCTAGAAGGATTGCTTAGGTATCTTGCCGAGGAAACAAGACATGACAAAAACTGCCGGACAAGGGACAAAATGGTAAAAGGTGACGAAGGGGACAAGATGGTTATTTTCATTAAAATGGTTCTTCAGTACCTCCAAGAAAAGTAATAAGGCTGTCTCAATAAAGACATCCAGACACATGATAAGCGTGTAAAAAGAAATAAAAATTTATTTTTAGAAAACATCCATTTGGTACTTCAAAAATACTATAAGGTTTACTTGGCAAAAATGTTCGAAAATAAGGAATAACACGACAAAAATGTGAAAACAAATAAACAAAATGACTATTTTTACGAAAATAGCCCTTCGACACTTTCGAGGAAGGTCTAAAGGCTGTCCCGGCAAAAATGGTCAAAAATAAAGACGAAATGGTAAAAAGGTGTTAAAAATGAGCAAAGTAGCCATTTTTTTATGGAAATAGCCCTTCGGCACTTCCGAGGAAGGTTTTAAGGCTATTTCGTTAAAAATGGATCAACATAGGGGCAAAATGATAAAATATAAGCTATATTTACTAAATAGCCCTTCGACAGTCATGCGAAGAGGTTTGAGGTTGTTTCGGCAAAAACGATTGAAAATAGGGACAAAAAGGTAAAAAGCGTTCGAAAACGAACAAAGTAGCCATTATTACGAAAATAACCTTTCAGTACTTCCAGAGAAGGTTTTAAGGCTAATTCGGGAAAAATAATAAAAAACGGTATAAAAATCACAAAAATAGTTAAATTAGCTATTTCTACGAAAACAGCCCTTCGGCACTTCCGAAGAAGGTTTTAAGGTTGTCTCGACAAACAGGCCAAACATAGGGGCAAAATAATAAAATATTACCCCAGAAAAAGATAAGATGGCTATTTATTCAGGAACGGTCCTTCGGTACTTCCGAAAAAGATATTAAGGCTGTATTGAAAAAAATATGACCGGACGCAAAGACAAAAATAATGAAAAGGACAAAAAGCGGCAAAACTGTCAATTTTTTATTATTAAAAATTTTGAAATATTATGGACATACTGATTTCGAAAACTCTTGCAAAAATGGGGACCGAACCCGATGAAGGTTGCCTACGTATTCCACTGGATTTGTGAGAATGAGACCCGCGTAGTTCGAACCAAGACTTAATAGATTTTGACCATTTATTATTTTTTTTTGGACACCTCATGCCGAATTTTTTTTTTTATATTAAAAAAGGATTATTTGTACAAAACTGGGGGAATGATTCTTTTTCAATTCTGCTTAACTAATTTTCTAAGCATACCGGGAGCAATACTTCTCCGACTTAACTAAGCTTTACTACTAAAACATAGAAAAATAAAACTAAGAAACTCCAATAATTAAGAAACTCATCTCAACGAATGGCCATGACAAACTTACTGACAATGCTTGATAAACTAAAGGCAAATTCTTAAAAGAAAACTATCTTACAAAATATACCAAGGTACACATGATATTCCTACGGATTAAACTTATTCTATTAATTAATTTTATTTATAGGCTTAGTAAAATTGGATATTCTTGCAGCCAGAACTATTTTCCTTGGACATGAGATTGCAATTTTGACAAAAAAAATGGCCACCTTTCCATACCCACCTTCTAGAAGTATACAAACATAACAAGGACTAAAGCACATAGCTTTTATAAATAGAAAACTTAACAAAACTCCTACTGCAGCCCAGTAAAGCATGTTTCCTCTTGTTCTTGTAGACTATATACCAGATCCGAATAGTTCAAACTAACGACAACGAATATGGTTAGATGGATCTGCACACTACAAAATAAACTAAACTATTTAACTACAACAAAGAAACTAATTACAAATATCCAGGTTTTTGCACTCAAACATTCA